>JAPMUY010005365.1:265000-307500 GCA_026901105.3 Galaxias olidus | reverse complement strand
AAGAGATGACCTGGTCCATTTGTCCTTGTCTGTCATTTCATTTGTTTTAGTGGAAGCCTCTAGTCATGTCCAATGTATTTCCCCTAACCGCTTCCCTCCCTGCTCCTTCCTCCCGAATGCCCTGTCTTTACCCCCTGCCTGTGTGACACATTTATGCCCGTCAAATGGGAAGGGCACAGGGAGCGTGACGTCGGCCCGACACATCATGTGTTTTCACTCTCTTTAACTGAGACCTAGTCCTTTCAGAAGGTCTGTGTTTGTGACTTCGGAATATTTGGGAGTGTCGTCCATCGGCGATATGGATATGTTCTCCCCATCCCTATGCGTTCCAACACGATGTCGTGCAGCTGGATTAGTATGGAGAGGCTTCATTATTTTCTACAACCTCCAAATTGCTGCCGAGCGACTTGAGTCTAGTCATGCATTCGTATTTGATAGAAAATAGGCCCAAGAAATCTCGTCTAAATTCACTCCCTCTATCAACCGCTCCCTCCATTTTTCATTTTTTAAAGCCCATTATGTCTTTCTCTCTCTTGCTCTCCCTCTATATCTCCTCCCTCTCTCTCCGTCTCTCCCTCTCTGTCCCCTCACCTCGTCTTCCCCGTCTCTCTTTATCAGCCCCACCTTTTTTTTATTCCTCTCTCTATCAGACCGGAGTGAGCTGTCTTTCATCGGCTGTCTGAAGTGACTGGCACCTCTTACGGTGCCGCGCCACGTGGCAACGGGATGATTGGCACGCCGGCACCTCCAAAATACCTACCCCCTTTATTCTAAGCAGCGGACCCTTCGGAAATGTGGGCCAGGGGCCGCTTATCTCCTGCTAACACCTGTACCTGCTCCACTCCACTATTCCGGGCCCCTTGGCTGCATACATAGGTGACAATGCTATTTGTTGTGCCTTAAGAGCTCCCAGATACAGCCAGGCTGCTGGCACTCAGCCAGCGCGTCGCTTATTCACTCTTTCTGCTCAAAGATTACTTTTTATCTTCTCCGATGTTATTTGCCAAATAGTATTTTCACCCCCCCCCTAAGCCAGGTGTTTAGGAGCTTTTGGGATCACGTTGGAATACTGAAGTGCAGTGAAAGGCATGGGGGGAATTCAACGGCAGTGCTTTTGTATCAGCGGCGGGTAAAGCCCTTCATGGTAGGAGGAAAAAAGCTTAGACGGGTGCCTATTTACATGTTCTTCAAGGTTTGTCGCTCGCTTGGACAGACGCAAATCCAATTCGGGGGACACTTCTCATCCACACACGTGAGGGATATTTTCTGTCAGAGGCGTTGAGCTGCTCGGATGATAGAACGTTGGCGTTCCTTTTGTGTTT
This sequence comes from Galaxias olidus, assembly GCA_026901105.3. Lineage (NCBI taxonomy): Eukaryota > Metazoa > Chordata > Actinopteri > Galaxiiformes > Galaxiidae > Galaxias > Galaxias olidus. Next base: position 306,178 of record JAPMUY010005365.1, on the reverse strand, counting down.
AAATTTGAAGTTTCAAAGCGTACCCGGGTCTGCACGCGTGTTTCTAACGATAGAATAGGTGAAGCTTTCCCCAGCCTTGTGAGGGAAAACGTTTCCCCCTCAGCGGCGCCTCGCTGCTCCGCACCTTTCCCTTCCACACAGCTGCCATCAAACTTTCTATCACTACCATTCACTCCAGTCTAAAGTGTCACGTCCTTTTCAAAACCATGGGAGCCACTAGTACTTTTTCACCCATTCTAAACCTAGAGTCACTCTTCTTCTTTTTTGGTATTTATTAATCTTAACATATAATTTCTTTCATTACCCATTTTCTAAACTATTGAATCAGAAAATTCAAAAACACATTGAAGCCCATCTTGTGCCCTTGGCGGTGCGTGCACGCGCTGTTTGAAAGTTGAATGAAAAGAAAAGTTCATCTTCTCAGAAGCATGGACAGGAGGTCCTTATCAGCTCTCGCTCTCTCTCACTCTCAAACACACAGAGACGTACGACCTGGTTGTTAATGTTCCAAACGCTCCAAACGTGGGTGGCATTGACCTGTAAAGGGGCTGCCTTTTCTCTCTCAGCCCCCTTCCTTTTTCTGATCACTTTCATACGGCAGGATGTGCTGCGTTTTCTTCTCTCAACTCCTCTCCATCGATCCCCCCGGTTCTTTTTCTCCTCCGCCTCTCCTCTGCTTTTTGTGCACCTCGTCCTCCCATCTCCCTCCCTCCTCCCCTGCTCTCTGTCTGCCACTGGAGGCCTGTGCCAAGCCAGTGGGATCCCGTCAGGAAGCTCCAGATGCTCCGTGTTCGTAGACAACGCCGCGTGGCTGTTGGACGTGCGTGTTTGGCGACTCGCGTTTGTCTCCGTCGAGACGTGTTCCGGGGGGGGGGGGGGTCTCTTCTCGTGGCGTGTCCCTGCGTCCCGTGGACCGGGCGAGCACCTCCAAGCACCGTCCTGTTGGGACCCGACGGTGTCGCTCAGCCGAGTGGAAGGCGGGCGTGCGTCTGTGTTCCCCCAGCGCCACGCGGCTGACTGTCTTTTCTCCTTTCTGTCACTTCCTTTACCCGTTCCTCTCATCTTCATACGCTTCCCCTCTGCTAACCACCCACACTTTCACCAGCCATCTTTACAGCCTAGACCCCTCCTTTTCCTCCGTTCCCCCCTTTTCTATTTTCTCTCTCCTCCTCGCTCTCCTTCCTTATCACGCAGGCACAATCTGTTTCGGGACTGGCGCTTTCAGAGTGGCCAGGTCAAGCGTTAAGGCTAATCTAAATTCTATTCACTCCATTGCTGTTAGGACATTCCCTCCATCCCCCCCCCCCCCACACACACACACACACACACAGATACGCTTTATCACACCTCGCACCTCCAGGCCTCTGTGGCGTTGTCCATGGCTTTGGAAGGCAGCGTGTCCAATCCAACGACGTGTGTACCAGACGGTCGTGTTGAAGGGTTTCTGTTCCTCTACCTCCCTGTGTCACACTAAGTGAGGTCTACATGTAATTAGCCTGGTACACGCTGCGTACAGTGGATGCTGTACGCCCGGAAAAACACATGTCCTAAAATAGCACGCCGTTGTCCACATGGAACGCCGTCCCTCTGTAAGTGTCCTTTCTGTTGGTGTTCTGTGGAGAAGGAATAACAGCTGGGAGAGCTCGCTTAGCTCTCTTTATTCACCTCTGTCCGCCGTGTCAGCTGTTCCCAGAGCAAACACAGATGGTGCACAGGCCTCCCGCTAGTGATGGAGGACTCGTCCGGCGCTCCTGTTTTTGATGTCCATTCAGTTGACGAAGTTGAGGAAGAAGAAGTGCTATTCGGGTGAACTTTGACCTTGACTTTTCTAAAGGGAAAACGCTCCAGAGTGTTACAGAGACCCATACCCCTGTACATCCTTGAGAATAATTATCTATTATTATTATATAATTGTCAGCTTCTTAAATCGTCATCAAACCACTGTCCTGCCTGCGTGTGCTGTACCAGCCTGGCGGTGAACGGGGCCTGCACTGTGGTTGAACTGCTCTCTCATTGGCCCTAAGTCTCCTTCCACTGACCTCGCGAGGAGCATTAGCTGTGATGCATGTTCTCACTGCCTGCTTAATCACGTTGATAGCGCTGAGGAGGAATTTGCAGCCTGGCAGTCGGAGCGTGGCGGTGACATATGCTGCCGGCGTGGGCTCGCCGTCCCCAACACGTGCTCCGCTGGAAACCTAGAGCCACGCGGCCGCGTGTGCGTCTGTGTTTAGCGAGGGCCCAGTGTGTGTGTGTGTGTGTGTGTGTGTGTGTGTGGTGTTTGTGTTTGTAGGTGGAGGGTGAAAGTGGTGTCGGTGGACCGTGCCTGCTCTTCGCCCTGCCTATAATAGGCTGCTGATCCTGATTACAGTGGTGGGGAGCTGTCTGTGACGAGCCCTCAGAACCACTGTCACCACCCCCACCCCACGGGTTCCTGCCCCCCGCACCCACCTTCTGTCTCTCCCTCGTTCCCTCTTCTCCCATCTCTCACTTTTTGTCAGTCTATCTCTCTCCGACTGCCAGCACAGGCTGGATGGGAGCTAGGTGGAGCAGTGCTCAAGGACAACAGGCCAGAGGGTAGGATAGAGAAGGGGGAAAGGGACAGAGCAGGAAACACCCTGTCAAACCACACACCACTGAAAGGGAATGGTCACTGATCGGCAGGCAGGTACCCCTGCTTGTGTCCCCTTGAATGTCAGAACGGTAAGGGAGGCTTTCTGAACCATCCATCACAGGTGGATCCATCACAGATAGCCCTTCCACTCCCAGGACTGTGTGGGGCTGCCTGAGAAGGAGACCTCTCCCCTGAACTGTGGAGGTAATCACCAATGTTTGGCTTAGGCCACCTACATTATGAGGAGATGCAGAGGAGAGGAGAGGAGAGGAGAGGAGAGGGAAGGGGAGGGGAGGGAAGGGAAGGGGAGGGGAGGGGAGGGGAGAGGAAAGGGAGAGGAGGGGAGAGGAAGAGGAAGATGGAGAGGAAGAGGGAGAGGAAGAGGAGATATATTGAAGTGTATTAGCTTAGACATCAGCTGGTTGCAGGTGCTTTCATCCATTCCTCACGCAGATTGAGAGGGATGCTGCCGGTATCTAAATATATGCTTACTCTGCCATATATTTATCCTGCGTCAATCCACCGGAACTATTATTGGGAACGCAGTGTTCCCTTTGTGATTGAACTAGCCTGTTTATAGCTCCTGTTATATTTATTTCAGCCGCAGCATGACATTTTATATGACATGCAAAGTGCTCGCCAGGCTAGCTTTTACGGACAAAATATTTTAGTTTGACTTTGCAGAAGTGTGCGACGTCAGTGTTTTATTAGAGGCTCGCCCGTGTGTGTTTGTGCGCCAGCGTGCGTGTGCGTGTATGTGTGTGTGTGTGTGTGTGTGTGTGTGTGTGTGTGTGTGTGTGTGTGTGTATGTCGGTTTGTGTATGTGAGCGTGCGCCTGTGGCTTTTATTCGAGGTCTGTGTAAGCTCAGGCTTGATTAATACGGAGATGCTATGTGAGTGATTTATGTCGGGAGGGAGAAACGGACGAGGAGCTTGCCTCATCCCTGATGGAACAGTAGCAGGGCCTCCTGCAACAGGAAAGAGCACGCGTGCAGCACGGTGGCTCCCATTCAGGAACAGAGGAGAGGGATTTGAACGGGCCCTTGAGGTTAAGGAAAACGTGGTTTATACTTGGACTTATTGAATAAAGCTCGCAGTCTAAATACCTAGCATAGTGGATTAAGACCTTGAAGCCTAGTTACTCAGGAATTTATGGAATGGCTGGAGGTTGGCTGTGACACTGTCTTTAAATTGACAGGTTATGTAGTGCTAGGGGAAAGAATAATTACTTTTTTCCCCTGTGAGTCAGTGAATTGCCTGATGACTCATATTTCAAGTTGTAACCGTAAAAAAAAAAAGAGAAGAGTCAACTTTTTTTTATCTCCACCATCGCCAACTCTAGCCTTCATGCCGCTTGAGTTCCATTTCCAACCTCTAATTGAAATAATAAAAGCGTAGCGGGGAGTTCAGGACCCAGGCTTGGTGATAGTAATTTATTTTTAAAAGGGTCGGCGCGAGTATCAAAGCACAGTTTGCTTTTCCGCCGTGAAAGGCTAATGGGGACAGAAGGAATCAGCGTCGTACCTCCATATCTTTATTAGGGCAGCTTTTAATTGGCTCGGGGAACAACAGCTGACTGAATGGAGAGAAACTGGCGACCGCCCCGCATAGCTGTGTGTTGCCTTAGCAGTGTACGAGAGCCACATGCATAATCGTGGTCAGAGTAGCCATTGTTTCTGGCGGTAATAGCTATTGTAAATGTTTTTCATAGCTCTTAAAACTGCAACTCACTCAAGCTGTTAGCCTGAAACGCTCCAAGAGTTGGTTAAATAGTCCTTTTTTTGTTGCTGCTGCGATAAAAGCGAAAGGCAATGAAAGCCCTTGAGGACATGCAGAAAAGGACTTTATACGGAAGTCTGTGAAAGCAAGGGTGCTGTCGCTCTGAAGCCTTGAGTATTCTGCCCATACAAAGGCGACCCAAGTGGGTCGAAGAACCGATCAGCCGTCATTACGAGAGCTGCTCAGCAATGTTCATGTAACAAGTAATAGCCTGCATAGCCGTCTATGGGTTGCAGTCAGGGAGAAAGGCCTTGTTCAACAGGAAGTGTGACGATGGAGATCATCATTCCTCCCGGCCGGAGACCGTATCGCGTTCCGCTTCACAGACAGACCGACAGACAGCAGGTGTTTTTCATTGGGAATCTCTTTTTATCTCGTCTGAGCCGGGTACAGGCTGTCCACCCTCGCCACCATTCAACCACTTCTTTCTGAAGTTTATTGCGTAATCACTATCCCCATATATATCTGCTTGAAGTGTGAGAAATCAATTATAATCCGCCTCTCTTCCACACGGGCCTTTGAAATGGAAACCCGAGAGCTTTGAAATAAAGTTATTACTGTGGTGAGTAAGAACTAATACACGAGACCGTCTGTGGTTGAATAATAAAACAAGAAAGAATCTGAAATGAAGAGGGGAAAAACAGCCACAGGTTACGCCACCACAAAACCACTTCATTTGCGACATCGTCTCATCTTGGACTTGAAAGCAATAGCAGAAGTCTTTGTCTGCTATAATTATATATTTTACTCTGTCCCCAGTTCTTGTTCCTTTTGCATAATTATAAAGCTGGGATTTTTTGATGGTTCGCTACCATTACTGGCGTACAATGGCCTGTAGTTAGAATGATTGGATTCTACAAAGAATTTGTATTTAAAAAAAAAAAAAAAAACACTGACTACTCACTGGCTGGCTCTGCATATCAATGGCGGGGTTATATTTAAATTGACCGTAAGGTTATTATATTTTAATAAAAAATGGGCAGAGGCTGGACCGCTCGCTCCCCCTTTAATTTGCTACAAGAAGTGGCAAACAGACACAGAGGGAGAAAGGGCGTCCATTTTTCATCACAGAAGCAGGCAATTCAAGAAAGGGCGAGTTTCTCTTTTGTGTGCCTCTTCGTTTTCTTCTACATTCTCTCCTTCCTTCCGTCTCCCTCTGTCTCCAACTCACCTTTCTTTTTCTTCAGACGCACCCAAAGAGAGGCTAGCCCTGAAAGTGTTTCTTTATTGTTCCAAGAGTAAGGGCTGGGCCTTCAGCCCACACTTAAAAAGCACCACTTGAAAAGCGTTCAGTTGACCATGCTCTAAAGCAGTAGTTATACCCTTCAATAAAGAACAGGTCTCCACTCAAACATTGTTACCGCGATATTCCTTTCAGATGGATTCAGTTATGAACAATGATCTTTTAGGGAACAATGGATGCTCCTTGCCTCACAGATAGCATTTAAGGATAAATATTTAATGGAAATCCCCTTTTTAAATCTCCAGAGCGTTCCTCGCCATATACTTATCGGCTGGGCAGGAGTGTGGGAATGTGCACGATGAAAGTGGCTCACTTCTGTGCTCTCGCACACTCACTTTTATTCTAGTTTCTCCATATAGTCCTCCCACACCTGCATCTCCATGACCGTACGGGCTAGAAATACTCTCCACACATCCTGGCACGTAGCCGTAGGGGCGTGCTTTTGAAACATTTTGATAGCGGGTATACCTTATACCTTGTGAGGTATAAAAAGCGTTATTGTTCACGGCTGTTAATTGACTTTCAGTCTAATTACAACGGGTTACAGACATTACGTGCACGGACTCCCTGTAGAGAAACAGAACACGTTTCACTTAGTCTCCATAGTCTCCACTCACGTCAGTTTATCTTATCATTTAATCTGACTGGTGTACTGCACATGCTTTCAGCAGGCACGCACATTTTCTTCGGGAAACGTACTTTAGATCCAGTCGGAAATTGTTTGTTGTCCGTGATCATGATTTGTTTCCCACAATATTGCGGCACTGCCTCTAATCGATCCGGCTATGTGTGCGCGTGTGTGTTAGGGGTTTGGTTACGGGGTGGAGCGGGAGAGGGGGGGTGCTGTTCAAATGTGCACGGCCCGTGTTACTGCGCAGGGGCAGCGCGGGGCGGGGGGTGTCTGGCGTCGGAGCCCGGAGTCTGGGTGAGTGCTCAGTCTGATTGCTCCGCCAGCCACACGGCAGCCAAATGTCAACGGCCGGCGGTTAACTGGAGGTGAACTGCCCTCCACAACACCGTGATGGACTCACTGGTTAATGCCTGTGTCCTTCTGTCTCATTGGAGATCACTCTCCCAAGTAGTCTGATGGGCAGGGAGGGAGAGAGAAACCGAGAGGGAAGGGAAAGAGAGACGGAGAGAAGAAGGGAGAGAGGGGGAGAAAGAGAGAGAGAGAGGGCGAGAGAGACGGGGGAGATATAGAGGGAGAAAGAGAAATAGGGAGAGAGCAGGAGAGAGAGAGTGAGTGTGAGTGTGAGTGAAAGGTGTGTGTGTGAGCCCCTGTACCTCCTTCCCGTCCACTGGCCTGTACACACTGCTCTGTGTCTTCGGCCCCTTAGCTCCACTGCCTTGCTCAACTGAGAGCAGATTGTAAGGTGCTGCCGCTCACACCCTGGGAATCACTGGGGCCATACACACACACACACACACACACACACTCACACACACACACACACACGCACACACACACACACACATATACTGTGTTGGTCGAGCACTCGTGATTTATTGTCCTCAATACAGTCAATAAGAGCCACGGATGGAGCTGGGCAGAGGCAAGCAGAAACCTCCCTCTACATTAGATTACTGTGACGGCATGATGCTAACACACACACACACACACACACACACACACGCATGCATATACTGCATGCATACACAGCCTTCTCCCACTATTTGATTATGGTGGCTTTTCAGGGCCTGTGCATTTAGCTTTCTTCATTAAAACACAGTCAGCAGCTTCCTGTGCCTCCGCTGCTGCTGCGGACCTGGCTGTCTCGTTGTTTATTGGCCTCAATCCCCACTCAGGGTTTGCGCGTCAGGTGTGTGTGTGTATGCGTGGGTGGTGTAGCGTGTGTGTGTGTGTGTGTGTGTGTGTGTGTGTGTGTGTGTGTGTGTGTCTGTGTGTGTTGGCCACGAGAGGGAATGCACCACTGCAGTGAAATCCTTCTCCACCAGGACTTGGTGCGTGAGAATGCAATACCTATAAAATAGCCCCAAACCTCATCCATTCTCATCGGCCTTTGTTTGCAAATAAAAGTCCCGTGATTTGTCTCCCAGCTGGGAAAAGGGCGACAACAGACAGCCTGCTCAACGGCTAGGTGAACATTGAGACTCAATATATTGCTGCGGCTACAATACAGTATGCATGCATATGCTCAGCAAATACGCCGGCCAGATACACCAGAGTGCGATGTAATGTGAAGTGCAGCGCGGATACCTATTTACATACACCTTATTTTTCTATTTTTTTGTATTGAAATGTTAGATTTTGCCAGGGACCCCCAGAATGGACACACAGGACAGGACAGCGCCCGTGACTCTTTGGCTGCACCCGGCCTGTCAGCGGGACACAGGGGCCTGACCTACCATAGGCTCCGCTACACACGCGGGCCTGCGTTTTGACACCGGTGGCCTCGAGGCTACGTTGTTAGCACTGCGATTGGATGGGGGCGTAGCGCTCTCGTGTGACAGGTCCTCTCTGACACGCGGCCATTTTGTGGCATAAGCAGTGTCGTGTGTGTGTGTGTGTGTGTGTGAGAGAGAGAGAGAGAGAGAGGTAAAGTGAGAGGGAGAAAGAGAGAGTCTGACCTCGTCTTTGGCGTTTAGTGTTAAGTGGACGAGCACTACCTTAAACACTCCCATAACTCAGCAGGAGCAGGGCACCCTCACCGTTACAGGGAGCTGTCAGATGCAAGAATGGGTGTGTGCCTACCTCCCCCCGCATGTGTGTTTATGTGGACGCGTAAATTTTCTACCCTCACTAAAATGGAGTCGCTGTCTCTTTTTGATCATGCACGGTATGCACACAAGTGTGTGTGACTGTGTTGGTGTGGTAGTGACTGTGTTTTGGGTCTGTGTGTGTTTGTGTCCCCGGCCAACCAGGTTAGTGCTGGCTCCTCTCTGAAACAGAGGGCTGTCTGTGTCCTGTGTCCTGTGTCCTGTGAGCATGGCCCTTGGCCCACGACGTCACACTCAATCTGACTCTGCCCTCTCTCTCTCCCGTAGGCTTCAGGAGGTCCGTTAAGCCGAGCCCGTCATCCTGTGACGCCCAAAAGTTCAATCTTGGAGACAATATGACATTGAATCTTAGAATAATGTTGAATTAGCAAATCTCTGTGTTGTAGCGCCTCGAACGGGTATCAGTGTAAAATAAAAAGGGATGGCTATTAGAAATATTTCAAACACTTTCCTGGAAATGTGGTAGCGCAGGGCATATTATACAAGTAAGGACTTGAGCTCAATCACCCTGTTGAGTAATCTTTGGAAAAAATGAAATTGAAAGTTAAAGGCAAAGAACGTTGCACTGTAGCAGATTGTTGGAGAGAGACAAAAAGAGGGAGAGAGAGAGAGAGAGAGAGAGAGAGAGAGAGAGAGAGAGAGAGAGAGAGAGAGAGAGAGAGAGAGAGAGAGAGAGAGAGAGAGAGATCAGCGGATAGAGCAGGCGGGGAACGGCGTAGCTCGGGGTGGGTGTGTGTCGGAAGCTGAGGCAGCACTTTGGCTGGCTGACTTATCTGTACTTGGAAATGAATGAAGTCAGGGGAAAGGAAACGGAACTCTGCGTCGTGGTGTTATCACCACTGAACTATGAAGAGAGCTATTAAACAATGCCAGCCGTGGCAGAGGTCAGCCCCGCCCGCGGCCGTAGCGCTTGACCGCATGCCTCCCCTCTGGAGAGCCACCTGGTCAGTGGGCGTCCGCGCTGGAACGGACCGCGCGTGGCAACTGAGCGAGCGCCAGACGTTTTTTTTTTTCCAAGCGGCAAACTCTTTTCCTACGCGACCCGTTTCACAACCCAGAGCTTGACCGGAGGTTGGTGCCTTAAACGTGTTTGCCGGCGGAGCAGCATGACCTGGGTTCGTGCCGTAATAATCCATTAACATTTGAGATGGATTTAGTGAGGGTGAGCTATATATACATATGGGTCATTAGCTGTGTGAAGCCATTAGCAGTCGAGGAACAGTCTGTGTTTGTCATGATGCGACTAATGAGTTGGATGGCGGCTGCTGTTATAACACCGTCCCTCTATAGGGGTACTGTCAGGACACATACAGGTACTAAGTGTAGGATTCCATACGTAAGTGGAGGACTCCGTGTCCCACGTTCAACCCCATGCGCGAGCGGCGGTATAGCGTTGTTCACTTCCAGGGTTTCCATTCAGATTTTAAACACGTTAGGCTTGAACAACGGTGATAGGATATTTCCGTCACGCTGCGGGCGGGTGTGTAAAGGATGTCAAAGGTGCCTTCCTTAAGGAGTTTACTTGACAATACATGCCGATTTCATTTTCCACATTCCCAGCATGCCATGCATAAGCCCATGGGGTTCAGAGTAATCAAGCCAGGACGCACAGTAAGGGTGTTGAAGGTTCTCCCTGTGTTTGTATGTTTGGGTATGCGTCTGTGTGTGCGCACGTCTGTGTGTGGGTGTAAGAGTTTGTGTAAAATCCACACATCCATGTTTTCCTTATGTCAACACTGTGTGTGTGTGTGTGTGTGTGTGTGTGTGTGTGTGTGTGTGTGTGTGTGTGTGTGTGTGTGTGTGTGTGTGTGTGTGTGTGTGTGTGTGTGTGTGTGTGCGTGCGTGTGTGTGTGCATGTGTGTGTGTTCAGCGGGGGGCTTTTTGCTGCAGGGCCTCTAGAGCGTGAAGAATCTTCTTACTCCACTTCAGCCAACGTGAGAAATTATTCAGGATGCCCTTCAGTGTGTCTTGGCTGTACACCTATTATGGCAGGCTGTAAAGGAGAGAGGCCTGACACTATTGTCTGTCCCTCTCCCACACCACAACAACTGGGGGAGTGGGGCTGCTGCTGCATTGTGTTGAATAATAAAGTTTGTGGACAAGCTTGCTGACACGTGCAAATGGAGCCGGGCGCACACACACGCGAACACAATTGTTTGGCTTGCAAAAAAAAAAGAAAAACGCTGCTCTATTTTGTTTCACCAGGGGATGAACATCGCACCTCGTCGCAACAGACTTTGACACTTGTACATGCTAGACGTCCAGGTTAGCACACGCACACGGACACACGCACACGGACCCACGCATGCGGACACGCTCGCTCGGGCACACAAACTACGCATGTATTCTCATTCGCCTTTGCTGGACTTATCCAGGTTCCCCTCTCCTCTGCTCTTCCCCCCCTCCCTCCCTCCCTCGTTCCTCGTCTCAGCCTCTTTCAATCAGCCAGCGTCTTAAGCCTCGGCGTTACGGTGTGACACAAAGCGACACTGACGCTGCAGCGAGTGCCGAGCGCGCCCCTAATCCCGTCAAACGCCTCAGCCTCCTTCTCCTCCGCCGCGACAGCTCACAAGTGTTTGAACCGAGATGCACGTTAACCCCTCAGACGGCGCTGTCATCGCCCCCTCGTCCCTCAACCCCCGTCCCTCACACCCACCCCCCTGCCCTCGCCAACCCCCACCCCCCCAAAACCCTCCGGCGCCACCTTTCCACCCCGGGACCCTCTGCGCTTCTTCCTCCCTCCCGCGTCCCTGACCCCCGTTAGCCGGTCTTCCTCTCCTCCTCGCTCCTGCGCTAGGGGGACATGCATGGAGAGATATAGGGGGATTAGTGGTGTAGTGGCAGCATGAAATATGTCATGCTGAGAAAGAGAGAAGGGGATACAGAGAGAGAAACAGAAAGAGAGATGGAAAGACTGTAAGCGGGGGGGGGGGGGGGGGGGTGAGAAGGTTGGCAGTAAAGTGTGTGACTAAAAGATGACAAAGTAAATTTACCCCTAGCTGCCCGGTGAGTCAGAACCTCCATCAGCCACTTCTAAAACCATCTGTTCCTCCCAGACGCCTCGAAGACTTCCAAACCACGCCGCCGTGTGTGTACGCCTGCGCTACAGAGAGAGAGAGAGAGAGAGAGTGTGTGTGTGTGTGTGTGTGTGTGTGTGTGTGTGTGTGTGTGTGTGTGTGTGTGTGTGTGTCTCGGTGAACGCGTGTTTTCGAAGCGTGTGCCATCAAGAGCAGCCATATGGGGAGCCATTACGATCCACCCCGCGGCGTCGTCAAAGTGACAAGCGCGCCGGTGATTTAGCCGCGGCGAGGAACGATTGATACCTCGCCCTGCTCAAAGTCATCCACGGCGGAGTGTGGCGCGGAGCCGGGGACCAGAGGCCCCCTGTGGGGGAGAGGCAGTGGGCTGGGGGTAGCGTAGGAGGACAATTAGGCTCTCTCTTGTTTGTCTTCATTAGCCCGAGACGTTGGGCCACGGTTGCCATCGTTGGCTGAGTCATCATGCAGCCGTGTAATCTGTTCTGCTTCCCCCTGCTCACCCGCGCGCCGGCATTATAGGCATGGAGGATTTTTATCTGGCAACCCGAGTGTTGTGGCACTATAAACTCCATAAACCCACAGCAACGCTCCAGATATGCATATGAGCCATCTCTCTCTCTCGTCGGATTGTCAGAGTGTGTTTCTCATACAATAAAACAGACCCGGCGAGAAAAGACATGGCGTGAAAAAAAAAAAACTAGACTTGCGTGGCGAGCCATGAGATCAATCCGCTCCCGTGTCGAGGAACGGTCGACGTCTCCCCCCCCCCCCCCCAGCTCTGATCTCCAGACTGAGAGAGAGAGAGGCCCAGGCACCGTGCCTCCCCGCCTCAGATGTCTCATTACAGCCAGGCAAGCGCTTACGCCCAGCACTGACTGCCATGTTGTCTCTGCTGCCTGTTAGGACACATTTGTATCAAAAGGCCCCCTCTTTCTCTATGTATTTTTTTCTCTCTCTCTCTCTATCTCTCTCTCTCTTTCTCTCTCTCTCTCTCTCTCTATCCGCTCCCCTCCATCCCTTCCCATCCTCTCTCCTCTTGATGTGCCCTTGAAGAGAGTTGGCAGCAGAGTGGCCCAAATCCGGCCTATTAGAACTCATCCGTTGCATGTTTAGGTTTAGTCTGACATGGCAATTTTTCACGCACAGGGAGAAATGGGCGAGTACTACTGGATTACAGTTTAAGAACACATGGCTGACTTGTCGAGGAGGGACGTGTTCAGCCAGTGTGAGATATAACGGGGGGGCGGGTGCGTGTGTGTTTATGTGCGATGGTGCCAAGAGTTTTTGCGCCACTGTGTGTGTGTGTGTGTGTGTGTGTGTGTGTGTGTGTGTGTGTGTGTGTGTGTGTTTGTGTGTGTGTGTGTGTGTGTGTGTGTGAGTGTGTGGGTGAGTGTGTGTGTGTGTGTGTGTGTGTGTGTGTGTGTGTTGTGAGCTGGTGTGTTGGTGGTTTGGTGGCACAGGTCCACTTTGTTGTAATCTCTGTCAGTTCTAGTCTGGGAGGGCCGCGGTCACGGAGAATCAATTCAACTCATGCTGTGGTGTTTGGAGTGTGGCCCCCAAATGGAGAAAGAGGAGGCAGCAAATTGTTTTCTCAGATTGCTACATTAGTGACTCAGTGTCCGGGATATGTTGAACAAACTGGTGCAAACGTGTTACCGTGCCCAGCTAACCAGCAGAAAAGGGCATTTGGAAGATAATGGATAAATGTATATAATTGCATGTACTATGGAAACCGTAATAATTTTGTCTGTGATATTTGATTCGCACATTTTTCTTCATGATTTTCTTGGTGAGCTCCCTCTGAAAGGCTGTGCATGTAGCTGGTGCATCTAAATCTATTTTGTCGTTTAACATTTTGGAGAAAGTGATATTTTAGTTGTTTGCTAGGGTTCATTATTCATTGGAGTGGTATTTCATTTGCAGATGTAATAACCTTTAACTGGGAAAGATTTATGAAATTGCTAATTTACCCCGACTTAGTTGTAATGCATTTCAAGCCTATCTCAACCACACCACAGTTTGTTAAAAAAAACAATCTCACTGGAGTGAAACCGGACTAAGTAAACGTTTGTCTTTTTACCTTTAAAAACCTGATAATGATCTGTGATGATTAATGCTAGTAATTTAGCTGTTGTCATGAACAAGCCGCCTCGCTGCGCCACAGAACACAAAAAAAAAAACAGAGAGAAAATAAAAAAAGGCCTAAATGAGAAATTTCCAACAAGTGGAGTGGGGAGAGAGTGGCCATAAGCTCAAAGCAATTAACGCTCCTGAAGGCAGTCTCTGGGCTCCGTGGCTTCTTGAGCTCTGATTAACTTTTCAGATTGCCTCAACTCTTTGGGCAAAAGGAGCCATAGCAGCCGACGTAGTATGTTATGGAAAAATCCATTATCTTATAGTGGGAGAGAGGGACCGGCGTTTTTAGACCGAGGACCACAGACAGGGGTTTCTGTACATTTTGCGGGGGTAATTCTCGTTCTCTCACTGAATGGTGAGGGTGTTGCGCTCTGTGTCTGCTGAATGGTGGTTCTAAAGACCGATGGCTTGTGGAGTCAGAGGATTCCCTGAGCTGCTTTAGGGTGGACAGTGGAAGACCAACGTGCCCAGACCATCACTGTTGCTGTAGCCCCTCGTTGGGGTGTCGTCTCAGCCGAAAAGCTAAAAGCACGCGCACCTCACATTTGTGCCCACATAATTGTAGGCCTGGGGTTCAGAAATATGCGGTCTCCCTATTGAATTATTTCACCTGTTTTTTCCATAGGCCCTCGGCGTTGACATTTTCATAGTGTTTGGGGAGTGGGCTGGAAGCTGGCGTGGCTTCCATTAACCCACAGGCTCTGGCTTCACCGTGTCATGCTCATGTTACGTCAAGACATGGAAAAACTCATTCAAAGGTTTGAGCAGCCTGTCTTTCACTTTAACCAAATAGCCTGGAGAGGTTAGAGATGGGAGAGAAAGCATATCACCAGCTATGTGGATGGGACCAACAGCATTTGACAAATGTGGAGGTTGACGTGCAAGCTAGTGACATTTTCATTAATCCAGCATCAGGTAGCATTCTTTTCTGCACTTTGGTTGACATGCATTCGACATGTACAAGCTTACAAATAGCAAGTTGTCCCGTATAAGTATGGCTGAAGGTAAGCCTTAAGTATATTAGCGTAAAGTAGATATAGCTTTTTGCTTGATAATTGTAATATTCCAAAGCAACGGTCATGCAAACAAGGATAGTAAAGAAGAAAAAAAAACATGATTTCCATCAGTTCTCATAGTAATTTTTTTAATTGCTTTCTTACCCATAACTAATGTATAAGCCAAGCAGTGGTTCAACTCATTTTTCTGGACAAAAGGGAACTAACAAAAAGTTTAATTAAAACACGTAATGTGGTTCTTGAGCGTTTAAGTGTTTTTCCCTTTTTCCTGTTTGCTCTCTAATTGGCTCAATTCACCTTTGCCCTCCCAATTGCCTGCATGCCTTTAGAAAACATAATTGAAGCTCACATCTGAATATTCAACAGAGCATGTGTGCAGTGAGTAAAAAAACTCTCCAGAAATACAACACACTTTATATTCTATAATTTCAAAGGAAGATGAGTGTGAATAAATTGATGATCCATTATTCGAAAAATTGAGCACTGTTTCATCACATTGTTAGAGTACGAAGGACATAGCTAATTGGAAGATTTATTGGCTATTTCCATTAATGTTCTTGCCTAGTCTACCATAGGGAGAGTTACCCGGAACGATCGCTTAAAATTATAAAGAAAATGTCACTCCTAGGGAATGTTCCACTGATTCTCCTTTTCCACCAGCCCTTTCCTTTCACTCTCTCCTATGCTGCCGGCTCTTCCTCGTCTCTCCCTCTCTCTCTGCTCTCTCCATCCCGGTGGGGAGCACACCAGCATCCTAGAGATGAGAGGATGATTCATGATTGACTGGTAGAGGAGCTGAAGACATATTAATCAAGTGCCAGGAGCGCCGTGCAGCCATAATGCAAATGGAGTGTTAATTGAGAGCTAGATGGCTGTGAATAATGGCTCCGGCTTTCCAAGCCATTCAGTGTGTTTCACAACAATAGTGCTGACAACAAACGAGTGAACGGTGCAGAGTGACAGCAATGCATAACTCCTGCGGTCTGAGGTAGGCAACAGGGTTTCTAGTCTGCCGTAGGCGGAGGGTCGTCAATCGCACAATACTTCACTCCTTATTGTGGAATACAAGAGGAAAAATATTTGATTAAAAAAAAAATGGCATATGAAAACTCAAGAATTATGAATTATTAAGAATGTATGTATATTCTGTGTATTTCTAACATCTTTGTGGTTATCATTGACGGAGATGTGATCATGTTTAAATTGTTTGTTTCGACAGTAATTCGTTAATACAGCATGCGCTCTACTGTTCTTGGCTATATCTCGTCGAGTTAGGAAAATGTTTGTTCCATCGATCGATCTGTCATCCTCGTCTGCCCTGGTCTATTCAGTGTATCCCTCTCCGTCTTGGAAACAGGCCTTTTGGCGAGCAGTACTTCTCCGTTCCTCGCGAAAGCATCGTGAGCTCTGAGTCTGTTCCTTGCCACTCCAAGTGGGGCTTGAAGAGGCCTGTTGTAAAATCTTGAAAGCCACGAGCTTAAAGCACAGCATCTGCTGCTTCCTTCTATGTCAACGAACAGCTGGCGTACACTTACCCGCGTCCCTCATAGGAGACTAATCGTCTCATTAAGATTTCCACCATTCGAACATGAACGGAAAAGATAGGGAAGCCGGCTAATGCTATCCCGAGTTGCCGTTAATTACACTGCATCATGCTGCTAAATGAGCTCTGCTAAGGCAGGGATCCTGCAGGGAGAACATGGCGGCGTACACTGGATCTCTCTCCCAGCCAGGTTCCCTCTGCACGATCATCAGCAAAGCCGCGGGATCAGGACGGACTCGATGAAGAAGCCCCAGCCTTCAATGCACGCCTGACAGTCGTGTGTTTGCTATCAGAGAAGGACCGATCTCTTGAGGATCCGGGGGAGATCGCTTACCAAAGATATGGAGGACTGGAGCCTTTTTTTAAGCCTTGGCTTGTATCCCCTCTGGTTTGGAAGTATGCTTGAATCTTTTGACCAATTTAGTGTGCATATTCGTACTTGTTTTTTTTTAACAAGGGACTATAATTTACATAACACAGCTTAATCCAGGATTATTATTTTTTTGTGTTCTTAATGTGCAAACAGTAAGAAATTCTAAATCAGTTGATCAGTTGAATCAAGTATGTTATAGTTCATCTTTCAGTCTTAATATTTGAATGGCTTTAAAGCTTCTAATTCCTATATGATATTACACCTGTTAAGCAGTACATTTGGATGGATGGCTTACTATGAGTAGGTCTTCATTGTACATCTCACAGCCTTAAAGATGTCTATATTCATCAACTGTTCAACCGGAGATGTCTAATATAGACCAACCCATTGTACTTACAGGAACGTGGGTCTAACAAGAACCCCTAAACGGCTGGCAGTGTCTGATATATCTGTGTAGTAAATTAACATACATTTGCTATGTTAAACGTTTCAATCAGCAAAAGAGAAGACAACGTCTTAACTCCCATTTTACTATGTATTCCATCAGTCCTCCATGGAGATCGTAACAGGTGTCTGGGCTGTTGACACATCTGACTGTATCTTAATTTGATTATTATCTAGGTATCTATTGCAAAGACATGCCCTCAGATCACTTGATTGAAATACCTCTGGGTTGACACTGCATTTTCCACTTCACTGAGTTTTTCTCTGCAAAAGATAGAAAGCTAGTCGCTCAATAAAGATTTAGCTCATGTTCTTGGGAGGATGAAATTAGCATATTAATAGGCGGATGTTCCTTAAACAGTAAATCTGTTAATTAATCCACAATGGATTATTTCACTTTTTATTTTTATTTTACAATAATTTTACAACCATAATACCCATATATGGGCATCTTTGGGTTAGGGTTAGGCTATGTATGTATATAGAGTACAAGCAATAACATGGCAATCTGACTTGTGGTCAAGTGGTTTAAAGGTTCAAGGATTTACAGTACATTCAATGTTTTGCTATTGTTTTGATAAACCCTTTAATGTTTCATTACAAATCCAAACTGTCCATTACTTTGTTATCTACAATATCTATGTCAAATACTGTATGCGAAATCCTCAATATTTGCCTTACTTCAGCTTGACTCTGCCCTTAGCATCACATTGATAGTTTTTCCATGTCACACCATAACACCAGGTTTACAAATGATAGAGATTATAGATTTTTTATTTTACATTTTTTCATAGCAATAATTTTTTTCAAAAAAACAAACAAATGGATTCCATGCAGGTAGTGAGGGAACAGAGAGCACTGCATCCAATTTCCATAATCAAGGTCACGTCTTCCGCAGCGTGAAGTGCAGAGCGCCGTGTAATCACGCTTTAAATAGAAAAGATTTCCCCGATGAAAGAGCAGAGTTATGAAATATGTTATTTCATCTCAATGGCGTGGCTGCATGATGAGGTGGAGAGGTGGAAGGTCCCCGGGTTAGCAGGAGTCAGCTTATCACAAATGATGCCCACCAGTCAAGGGCCCCGTGGGCCCTGTTCTGCCCTGACAGCCCTCTGATGCTCCAGGGCTCTGGGGGGGGTTAGGGAAGATTGAAGGCTGGGTTGGTTTTGATTCCGCTCCAGAGTGCTACTCTTGTAAGGCCCCGAGCACTAAGTAGAAGGGGCTGGGGTAATTGGAGGAGCTTCATTAGGAGACGATTCAGATCCCCGGAGCCCGGGCCTAGCAGGAGGGAATCAGCTTCCACGGGGCCGGCTGGATGGAATAGGCTTCACGCTGAGCGCTGAATTACACAGTGCATGTACAGCTAGCTTTGGCTACTGAGAGCATGACGATCCCTTTCCTACACTCTTACACTCTAAGACCACGATTAGTAGCTCCAGATTATTAGGCATTTCCTTGTAACAAAAAAGTGAAGAAAATTTGAAATTGCCTTTCAAAGTGACTACACTTATGAAGTCTCATTGAACTATTGTTTTAAAAAGCCAAACCTTTTCGTCTTTCCCATCCAATAAATATATTATAATTATAATTTCCAATTCTGATGAGATTGTTTGGACACCTTGATCAATAAACTAGTGAGCGGCAGAATAGTTTATTTCCCCCCAGAATGTTCCTACAGGATCCACACACTTAGTGGTCATGTCCTCATATCACCATGGCAACAGCCAGCCGGAGTGAGAGAGCCGAGGTAGAGGGTGACAAGTGTCCTTATCGGCTTAGTGAATAATAACACCAGGCAGTGATGCCATCTGCAACACTTCAACACCTAACACACACATACACACACACACACACACCCTCCAGACATACATGTTTTGATCCTTTGAAGGTTTCAACTAATGCTATTCCTGTCGCTTCTCCCTGGCATCATCTTATCTCGCCGTGATGTCTGCGATTACCTTCGCCGGCACCCCTCAAAGTCAAAGCATATTACTTTCACCTGCCATTGACATTTGCATTGAGGGCTAGTGTTGTTCATGAGATCTGGCATTGTTGCATTAAAGCATTGAAACGCGAACAATAGCCTCGCTAAGTACTGACCACTCCCTTCTCTACTGCAGTTCTCTTGCCTCCTACGCCCAACACAAACTATAGGCAAGTTTTGAAAATACTATGTGAAAGAATTAAACTGGTGGATGGGTCGATGGCCAGGCAGCGTGGCTTGATTGTGGGATGTTAGCATCCGTGGACATTGTTATTCACGTGACAGCTGTGATCCTGTCTGCCCCGTGTGCCTCAACCCACCCTGTCTCACGCGTCTCCCCTTGCCCCGCGCTCCCATGCTGCGAGGCTCCTCAGTGGGGCTTTTCATACCCAAATCCCCTCATTTCTCACTTAATCCTCTTTCAGAGTGTAATTGCAACCCTTTGCAGCGCGGCGCCGCCGCTGAATCGGCAGCCATCTTGCCAGCTGTCAGCATGTCCTTTCCCACCAATTTTCTCAATGAAAGTCGTCCATTGGAGACGGAACTCGGAGGAGGCGGTTGTTTACACCACAACACGTGACGGCGTGTCAGCGGTGCCGCAGAGCGACTGAATAGGGACGGAGATAGGGATCACCAGGAATAAACCAATTAAAATTGTATAGAAGACACGCTCGAGGGGGCGAGAAGGCTAAGGCTAGGCTTTTTCTTTTTGCACCTCTTTTTTTTTCTCCTTTTTTGGGAAATCTAAGAGGGTCTCTTCCATTCCATCCGACATGGAGCTATAGGCACTGGCGGCCAGCCACAGCTGCGAGCATACAAGCGTGAAAAGTCCAATTGCAAGCTGTTGTTATCACATACTGGTTTTTTTATTCCTCCCTCTGCACAGATTGTGATCTGCTCTCCAGAATTTAACATGGTTTAATGTCCCCGCTATATGCCTCTCGCCCTTGCTCATGCTCTTTCCATGCACGGCGTCTCTCTCTCTCTCTCTCTCTCTCTCTCTCGCGCTCTCTCTTTCTCTGTACGAATTCCCGCGCTACATTGCTGTGACTAGCCAGAAGGTTTCCTGACCTGGTTAAGGAGACACTGAATATGCAGCCTAGCGATAGCAAACCAATTTATTTATCTTTCTGCCTGACTTGACCCCCTTTTGTGGGAAGCAGATTGCCTCTAAAAAGTGTATTTTTGGAGGAAGGCCTGATCTAGTTTGACTGTACACGCACGGGCGCCGATGCCATTTCCTGCCCATCATTTCCACGCCAAGGTGTTAGGTGAGCACCCCAGATTTTCTCCATGAATAAAGAATGACTCGACACATGCATTATTTATTGGCTTTGCCTAACAATAGGTGCAGCCAATGCATCTAGTATACTGATCCCTGGGCACATGTTAAATGTGTGCTCAGTAGTGCTTTTAGTTTTTCTTTCGTTTTGTCTTTGAAATGGACTTCTTTTGTCTGCTGGCATCATACAATTTGCATTATTCAGATGACATTTGAAGTAACTGAATAGCCCCTAATAATGCTCATGTAGATGTACTGAGATATGAAGATATAAATCTTAGGATATACCTTCAGGATATACCTACCTACCTTTACTTCAGCAACCTGCATATTATTATTTTCCATATACACATGTACTCTGGTTATTCTTTTACATACACTATATTAAAATGTCCAGTGATCTGGCCAACTTGAACACATGTAATAGTGTTCTTGTTTGAATGAGCACACAAAGATTTTATTTTAGATTTTTTTTTACAAATGTTTGTTATGTTAATGCAGTAGCAGTAAACGACTTTCTGAGAAGAGAATTCCACTCGGTGAAAGGGTGCAATGCATGCTGAACCTTTTGTGCCTGAGGAGTTCAATATCTGTATAATAATACCGAATAATAGAACAATACCATAATGTAATGAAAAGGAATAAGAAAATGTGTGGGCTTATGATTCGATCGTACACGACTTAACAAAAGTTATTAATATCCAAGCACTGCAATGACGGCTAATGGTTTCAATGGCATCCCATTTGAATGAAACGATAATGCATGAGGATTACTGTTTGTCGTTCCCCTGCTAATTGCTGTCTATGCTAATTAACTAAACAACCACACTACATGAAACAACACATGACCACCCGCTCCTCATAAAATAGTTGACTGTTGAGTGTTTTTCAAACGCTAATGGTTTGTTATCTCAGGCCATTAAAGGTAGAGGTGGATAGCAAACCTTCATTTGCTGTAATTTAATTTATTAGGTTTGGGAAAGCCGATGATTAATCGCATTACGGCAGCTAGAATCTATCACGCTTGGAGTGAGGTGATTATTTCATTATGGGACTTCTAAATAAAACTCCTCGGTCAATGGAGCCAGCGCCTTGCTATTTAGCCCTCATGCAAACCTTGATTTCTCCCCAGCACCATCGCTTTCCAGCCCTGCCTCAGCAGCCATACCCCTGGGGACTCTCCACAAATATAAATTACACTGGTTTGTCACTGTTAATTAATACCACCGGGAAGTAAGGGGGGCACACACACAGAGAGAGAGAAAGAGAGAGAGAGAGAGAGAGAAAATATGTGGTGGTTATACTGTGAAGATCCATCATATCGAGGTGGTGGGGCGAATGGAGGACTGTGCAAAATCACTCTTTGAAAGAGGGGATGGACAGAAGAAGCAGAAGAAGTTATGAAAGGGGGTAAGTTAGAGAAAGAGAGAAAGTGCAGTAAGGGAGAGAGAGAGAGAGACAGAGAGAGAGAGAGAGAGAAAGACAGAGAGAGAGACAGAGAGAGAAAGAGAGACAGACAGAGGGAGAGAGCGAGAGAGAGGCGAGCGGATGACCGTCAGAGCAGATGGTGGGGAGGATGGAGGCCGACCTGGCTTGCCCTCCTCGGCTGCTCAACACACGACAACAGAGCAGTCTAACTAACTAACTAGCGGGAGGGGGCAGCCAAGTGCCACGGAGCTCCCCGCTCTGTCATCCCACTTCCCTGTCCCCCTCCAACATTCCCGGAGCACTTCAAAGGGTCCAAATTGGCCGCGTTTGTCGGCTCTCTGTGGCATGTGTCATGATGCCATGGACAAGAAGGACGAGGCCCGTTTCCCAGACTGCCACGTGAAGCACACACTCGGAGTTCAACTGAATTTTCGAGAGAGAGAGAGAGAGAGAGAGAGAGAGAGAGAGAGAGAGAGAGAGAGAGAGAGAGAGAGAGAGAGAGAGAGAGTCCACGGTCCTCCATCTTTGAACCTGACAACCTCCAGTGAGTTCAGGCCTGGGCAATGGCAGTGCAGTGTGAAGTGGGGGAAGCGGAGCTAGCACAGAGAGAGGTTCAACACGACAGTGTTCAGGAAAACAGGCCTTCGGGTGGGTGGAAATGTTCTTATTGGACAGTAACTCCAGTCTTGAGAAAGTTATCTGACCCCAGCAAATAAATTCATTTTATCCTCCTAAGCAACAACCACTCCCTCCCCCCGGAATCTTTCCCTTCCCGATTTCTAAGATGAATGGCCGACACTTTATGTGTGTTTTTTTTCCCCGTCCTGCTGATAGGACTCTCTCCACTCTCCCAGGAACAGTTGTGACCCCCCTGGGAAGCGCCCGTCTCTCCAGCAGATAAACTAATGGCTGGATGCTATGGATTTTTATAAACGGCCGCGACCTCTTGCAGCGAGTGGGGCCCGTCAGCACTCAGCCTCCCGACACTGGGGGCTCAAATCATTGCCCCCTGAAGTCCCGGGACTCGGACACCAGTGATTAACGTTACTGGCTGTTTTTTTTTAGGAGGCTGAAAAAGAAAAGGCTGTGTGTGCTATCTCGCCGGGCTTCTGGGTTGTTCCAGACGGAGCAGGAGCAGGCCAGAAGCAACAGAAGCAGTGCTGAGGGTCACCTTCCCCGCCCAAGGCCCATCGGGGTCTGCTTTATGGGCAGGCTGAAGGCTGATGCTGGCCGGTAAAGGCCTGAGCTACTTCCTCATCCCCTACAGGAAGTGAGACGGCAGCGGGGAGGCCGCGTTGTCGCATTCAGGGGCCGACATAGGAATGTGCACGAGTGCACGGGTGACATCGCCACTGACCAGCTCCTGGAATTGTGTTGCCTGTATTGAAGAGCTCTTACCCTGGCGTGAAAACGTGACGTTGACGTCGTAGCTGTCAACTTCAATTACTTCAATTGAACAACAGGATTTGGCGCTCTCTGCGACATATCCCGTAACGTTTGCCCTGCTACCAGCTGGAGTTATTCAGCCAGATAAGATCGTCAAACGGCCGCTCCGTAAAGAGCTTCTGATGCGGAACTGACAGTCAGCTCAGTTCAGTTCAGTTTCCTGAAGATACATATATGCTAGGCTAATTTGATTTATGTTTAAAGGACCAATATCGTTTAGAATCTTTAAAAAAACAAAATAGCGTTTTAAGGCAGCAAGCCGTTTCTGTATGTCCGCCTCATCAGGTTTTCATTGTGGAAGTCTTTGTTAGAATGCTCTGACGTGGTCTCTCCGCACAGCGTGGTGGGCGTGTGTGGGTTTTGAAGAGTGAGAGAGAGAGAGTCTAGGCCTGCCCATGAAGAGGCTGCTAGCTGCTAGAGGGAGCTAATGGACCCTGCATGTAGGGCACTGTGCCTGTGCACTGTGTCTGCATCTCTCACTGTGTGTGTGTGTGTGTGTGTGTGTGTGTGTGTGTGACAGGCAGTGTGCTCCTCAGGCAGGCTCCTCCAAAACAAACTCAACCTCCGAGTTGGACACGTCACTGGCACAATTGTCAGTCTGACTCACCGTGTCTGTGATGATGTGCTGCGGCGGGGTGGAGGTTTCTTTGTTGCGGTGGTTTTCTTTTCCCAGGAGCGCGCCGCTTTTTCCAATCTTAACGTGAGCCACATTTGTATATGCGTAGACCTAATAAATGCCCGAAATAGCCTCAGGGGAACGTGTTCATATCTAAATTAGCCATAGCCGCGGGGTCTCAGCCAAGCTCTTGCAAGCCAATCTCCCTCTCTCCCTCTCTCTCTTGGCGGTGGCAGCCAGTGATACTTTGTATGTGTGCCCTGGCCAAGGCGTAATCAATTTAAGAGTTTGTCCTGGGTCATCATTACCTGCTGCAGAGCCATCTGCTAGCCGGAGCCGGCTGAAGGCACTGCCAGGTAGCTGTAGTGCTGGAGCGCATGGAAATGTGGGATCCTGGAGGCTGAGTGGATGGATGGCAGCAGGACAGGCGCGGAAGGAGGGAAGGAGGGAGGGAGGGAGGGAGAGAGGAGCTATGGAGAGAAGGGGGGGGGGGGGGGGTAAAGATAGGAGACAGGGATGCATAGAAAGCCTGTGTGCGTGTATGTCGTGTGTGTGTGTGTGTGTGTGTGTGTGTGTGTGTGTGTGTGTGTGTGTGTGTGTGTGTGTGTGTGTGTGTGTGTGTGTGTGTGTGTGTGTGTGTGTGTGTGTGTGTGTGTGTTTGCCAGCCAGATGGTGAGGGCCACCAGCCTTTCACCCAGCCAAATGGGCCGGAGCGTAGTTAAGAGTAACGGGACTGGATAGGATCCCTCACAGCGAGGAGAGCAGCCCCCCGCTGTGGAGAGGGTGCCGCCATGAACAAACGGGGGGATACACGAACGCACCCCTGGACGAGTGAGTGCGGCAATGTAACTGGCCGACTCGACTGTCACTTCAAAACCGAGGGACCCTTACTACTGCTCTGCCTTTGCCAGCTGTTACTAGTAGGCGTGATTGTAGACGAGAGGGGCTTGACAACAACAAGCTACTCCTACATGACTCAGGGACGGCCAACACAAGTGAACACGCTGTGCTCCTGTCCCTCGCTGCTATTGGTAATCGTTGAATCAGCAGTTGAATGAGAATGACGAAAACAGCGAGTCATTTCCTTCCCCAGATCTATTCCTGTACTATTGAAAAATTGACTTGACGTTGGTTGTGCAAAAAAATTATGAAAGGCACAACCCCCCCCCAACGCACACACACACGCACACACTCAAACACACACACCGACACTTCCTCCGAAATGTATTGTTTCCTGTGGAAACTGGAGTGCTTAATAATTTTCCCGTATCCATTTTCTTCCAACTCGCGTCGACATGGAACTGCGGCGGCGAACACATGATGGGCTTCAGATGAAGTGTGTGTGTGTGTGTGTGTGTGTGTGTGTGTGTGTGCGGGCGGGCGGGCACATGTCTTTAGGGACCCACTGGTGATGGGCAGAGTGTGATGTGTCTGAATAACATCCTGTCCCAGTGTTCCTGCACCTATTTAGTTTGACTCACTCAAGGTGATGGACAATTGCGTGGCCTATTTCTCTCCGTGTTAAACACGTACATATTTTCTCCCTCTCTCGCCCTCTCTCTCTCTCTCCGAAATGTTCTGCCCCTCAGAGGAAATCAAAAACATGTGACGTGTTGCTGTGCCTCATGAGGAACACAGGAAGCCAAAGGGCACACCTGTACGAGCATCAAATATCCCCCTCATTATTTTAACACGTTTTCTGAGTGGCTCTCTGACAGGACTGCTGGACAATCCATCCCGGCATCACGCACACACACACAAACACACACAACACACACACACACCACACGCACACACAACACACACACTTGCATCTGCCCACCTTAATGGTGTCAGACAGACGAAGGACCTCATTTCGAGAGGAAGGTGACACTGTGTGTGTGTGACAGCGCCGAGCGATAATGAGTGATCTGTGTTGCGACAGCAACCCACTGATACGGCCTATATATAGAGGACGGCGCCTTTCTCCTGTGTGTGCCTGTGTGTGTGTGTGCCTGTGTGTGTGTGCGTGTGTGTGTGTGTGTGTGTCTGTGTGAGGGAGGGAGGCAGAGACGGGGACTTTACCTTCAAAGGCGAGCTGAAGCCTACCTACAGCGGCGTGTTGAACCACAGGGTAAAAAACACGTCGACAGCGCGTGTTTTACATCGAGGCAAACGGCTGACCTCTGATCCTATTAGACCACCGTGTGTATTGGTGACGGCAGTGACGGCCGGATGTGTGTGAGTCACGTTGGCAGGCTACAGCGGCGGCCCACCCTCCCTCCCACACCGACCGGCCCCCTTAAAGGCCCCACTCTGACAGGGCCCCGTTGATTCCTATGGACAGGCATGCCAGCCGTATTGAAGCCTCACTGATCCCTGCGTCAGATAAACCTGAGGGCTAATTAATGGTGTGCCACGGCCTAATGGACCTAACGAAGTAAACTGGGCTAGCATACGGACGCCCCATGGGGATCCATACCCGGCCGCTAATTTAGATAAATGATGCCCCGGGTTACGCTGGCCCATTAGCATTTTGTTTTGTGGCACCAGAGAGCTGGGATTAAACACTAGATGGATGGAGGAGATCTAACGGAGGTGAGCGGCGTGCTGGCTGGGGTTTGTTTTTTTGGCGGAGGGTGGGGAGTGAAAAGAGGTTGGTAGAGGGTTACTTGGCTCGCATGCGTGTGTGTATGTGCGTGTACGCAAATCAATTTGGCAGTGCAGAAAGCTGGTGTCAGATGAAAGAGTGGGGATGTTTGTATGTGGACGTCTGTGGCTGGTATGTGAGCTGGGATGTGTGTGTGTGGGCGGGGGCAGTTGTTTGTTGGTAGGGGTGTGTGTGTGTGTGTGTGGGGTTAGTTGAAAGCTTTGCTCGGGTTAATGAGGACTGTGCAGTATAAAGTAGGACTGGTTCAATGAGCAATGTCATAGGCTTGCATGTTAATAGCTAACCACTTGTGCTTGTACGCATCGTATGCAAGTTTAATTCCAAAACTCGTTATGTCACTAGTTTTATTGTATTGTGTCCAACATGACATACTTTAAAACAAAGCACACTTAGTTGTTCCAGTTGCAACGTAGCTAGCGTACTATAGTAGCATTTAGCATTCATTTTCTCATCTGCTTTATTCTTATTTTAGAAATAGGATAAATTATAGGTTGAATTTACAACCCAAAATGTGCTGTTGTAATGGCACACTACACTTGTAGCTCTGACACATGATTATCGGGTACAGCAACTTAAATAGTTGAGTAATTGGCAACGATATACTAACTAACTAACTGGAACTCCAAAGCCCAGACATACAGTACATGGCAGAAAAAGATGATGTGTTCAAGGTGTTAATCAAGCTTATAACACCGCTTGTTTGCTGTCAAGTCATTATGTCCTTAGAGAAATGCCTCATCCTCTCGCTCTATCTCTTTCTTTCTCTCCTGCTATATCGCTCTCACTCTACCTCTCTCTTTCTCGCCCTCTTTCTCTCTCTCTCTCTCTCCCGCTCTGTTGGGTAACAGAAATTATTGGTAGTCTTATTCGAGACTAAATAATCTGATTGCCAATGTCTGATTTGTTGCGGCTGCTAAAAGCCTGTTCCAATTGTGTTCCACGTCCATTTTAAATGGACACGTCTGATCCTGGGTCTGCTCTGGATGCTAATGCGTTCCAGAACCCTGCTTGTTGCTCCGGTAGATAGATGACCTTAATAACCAGTCCGCCAGCAGAAACTAATGTTTCTGTTGATTCCAAGTAGTTCGCTACTCAACCAAAATGTTATGCAGGCCCGGGAATGAATAATATTGTGTTTAGTTGTATTATACAGAACGGAACTGATTAGAATAAGGCTGTGGTGTGTTCCCTAGGTCGTGTCAACATGTATTTGAGCACAGAGAGTACAACATTGAAATGGCAGTTATTAGTGTCGATTTTGTATCTAAATGAGTGCTCCGGTAGAATGTGTGTTTATGCTCTCTGGACTAACAAATGAAATATAAAGAACATATGCATATTTTCCCCCGTTCACTAGCCCGGGAGAGGACGGAGACATCCCGAATGTTTCCTGTGTTTACTAGCGAGGGACATCGTGCTTTGTATTGGTGCCTCACACGTTACCACCGGCAGCACCAAGTAGTGTTCTATTTCGAGACTTCCTGACCTCTCTGAGCAGGAGACGCACTTAAACCTCAGAGATTAAGTGAAAAGTACTGGGGAGCGAGAGGCGGCGAGAACACACGGCGAGTTGTTATTGTTTTCCATGTCTAACGTCCCGAGACGTTGCCTCTTGTAGGCCGGAGATTTAATGCAGAGCTGAAAGATCCATAAACTACAATTCCTCTCCCTCAACACCCTAAGGGAGGCCATCTTTAAATCATGAGTGCTATAAAAATAAAGGTTTTTCCTGTGGTGGCCCTGGGGCCAGTAACAGACTCGGAGAGCTACATGACACGGCCAGATGCTGCTGCTGCCATGCTACTAAATGGATAGCCTTGTTGGCTGCTGCTAACTACAGACTGGAGATGAGTTTCAGACGCACAGTGGAGCTCCATTACACCTTCACAGTATTAATAGTAAATAATTGGTCTTCAATCTTTTTGCCTTTTTAGTGAATGTTAGGCTTGTAAACTCTTATATTGATAGATATAGATAAGGGAATTGCACATGAGACCACTTCTAACCTCTAGTACCTTGAATTGCTAAACCTCCGGTAGGTGAGCGGGCATAAACGCTCTGCGTTTCTCAAACTACTCTGGGTATTTGTTTGTTTGTTTTAGTCGAGAGCAAAGTATTAACCTTTCCAGCCCCTGGCTGGGAAACTCTCGGCGAAAACTAAGGCAATCTGTAGCCGGCGTTTCCATGGAGACACCAAACCACTATGTGTGCTCACTGTTCTTCTTTGCGGCGCTGCTGACTGATAGAACTGACAATGCCGTCTAAAATATTCACTTGTTCTTATGAGTCGGGACATTCCGCCTGTGTGCGGGGATAATTAGGTCACATTATTGTTCCCTTTTACTATTCCAGTTTACCTCTCTGCCCCCCTCTCTGCAGTCTGGGTTGAACAGGCAGAGGAATTGTGATTGACAGCTGGCTTCATGTTCTGTAACTACGGCAACTGACAAGGTCGTGTCAGACGAGATGATGGGTGAACGGGAGGAGTTCGGGGAAATATTGACTTTAACTGTCTGTCATCTTTCTACCTTTGCTCTCTCTCTCACTCTCTCTCTCTCTCTCTCTCTCTCTCTCTCTCTCTCTCTCTCTCTCTCTCTCTCCCCCCTGTCACCCACCTCGCTCTACCGCTCTCCTCCATCACGTCTGCTGGCCATCACCAGCAGCATCAGGCTCACCCGAGGAAGAAGCGTCTCTTTGTTTTCAGTGCCTGTCATGTTCCTCTGAAGTCCAGCTCCCTGGAGGAGAGAAGGTGTGCCAGGGTCTATTCTATTATGTGCTGGTGGTTTCAGATGGTGCGGCTGCCGGCCCGCATACCAATCCTGCCTCAAAGCCACACATCCGTGGCGGACTGTGGTGAGCTGTCAAGGTCAAACAAAGGGGGGTAGGTAGGCTGTCATGCGGTTACAGCATGTTGGCTTTTTCAATGCGACCTGCGCTTGTTATTTACATTTACCAGACTTCATATTTCTCGACTCTGCTTTCTCGTAAGCCGTATGCCTCCGTGCACAGCGCTCTCCCGCCGGATCGCGTCGAATGCGCGACCTTTCCTCAAGCGCCGCGTCTCAAAACCGCCGACCCCTTTCCGACGTAACCACGGCGATGTCCGCGCTCGCTCTGGCGCGGGCAGGCAGCCCCGCGCTCCCCCGGCCCCCGGCCCCCGTGCGTCTGCTCCGCTGCCAGCCTGCAGCTGGTGTCTGGAGGTACTCTAGTGGCTGTCAGTCACCTCCTCCTCAACACCTATCCTGTCTCATTACTGTCAGAGCGCCCGGGAGACCGAGACCCCTCCTCACACTGGGCACAGCGAGGACCAGACGGGAGGCGCGCTGCAGCTCTTATGCTAAAGCCGTTTGCTAGAATGGGATCCCCATGGTGGACGATGGAGAGGGGGCACCCACATTATGGCCGTTAAAGACTGTAGCTGGAATTAGCCCCGCGCCTGTATTATGGACGCGAGCTCTGCATAATGCATTGCATTTAATCCTCCACCGTTCCAACTGTTTTGTCAAGAACAATAGATACATTTGAAAGGGCTTGGATGGCACAGAGAAGAGCACTTGTTGAATGTTACGTGCGTGTGCGTGTGCGTGTGCGTGTGTGTGTGTGCGTCCAGGAAAGAGAGTGCTTGTGATGGGGGTCCAAGCCGCTATAAAGCAGGGTCAGTATTAAAATGAACTTTGTTCCGTGCTAGAGTGCGGATTTTGTGTTTGCATCCGGGCAGAAATAATGGAAGTGTTATGGAGCATAGAAGATTGATGCAGGGGAACTCCCTGCCCTGTCTCCTCTATCTCCCCCCAGCCCCCCCACCCTGAGTGATTCTCCACGCTCTCCTTCCAACCATTCCTTCCCCTCATCTTACACGCGCACCACACACCCAATTATTCATTCAACTGAAATATCCCGAGCATTTTTTGGAATAGATTCTACTCGCCGTCGTGCCTCTGTGCACGGCGTCAACATACGCGCACACCCATGTGTGTCTGTGCGTACCTGTGGTTGTGTACTTCGGCGCATGTATTTCGCCAAAAAAAAAAAATGGTTCTTGGGATATTTTTTGCTTCAAAAATAATTGTGGTTGTTGTCTTTAATGGAATGAAGGAAAAAAGATTGCGCTCCCTGTCTCTCCATCTCTGTCTCCCTGTCTCTATCTCTCGCCCGTCAGAATCTCTCCCTCTCACTAAGTAATCCAGCCGACTTTGATGGCAGCTGATTTCACTGTTTATTTGCTCCGCTCTTGAAAGAAACCACTTTGGAAGAAATAAATGTTTTCGGCAGCCGAGCATTCCGTTGCGGTTTGGTCCGGTTTGATTGTGTTCCTGTGTCTATCCGCCATCGACCCAGACGCTTCATTCATTCAGAGTAGCTTTGACAGTGGGGATGGTAAAATACGCTGTTAAATTTGATAGTGCATTAAGACACACAGGCTCGGGGGGGGGCTTTTATAAATTTGATCCTCCACCCAGTCGCCTGGCTTAATGGTATTCTTTAGGAGCTGTAGTGAACCTGTGGACTCCTGTTGAGTCCCTCGTTACTGTTTAGCTGTGAGCCACTGAGGCCTCTCCCTGGTGGGGCATCCAGCCACAGAAAGCCGTCGGCCCTTTAATTGTTCTGCTGATGAAAGCCAAGGCAATAAGTACCATGGGATGTGCCGCGTGCAATGAGAGCTGGATAATGCATTGCTCTGGCCGCAATGCACCCGGGGCATTCTGGGGCTCAAGGCGATCCGGTGTGCTAGAGTAAAAAGGTTCGGTCAATCAATTTGTGTGAGGGGCTTTTAACCAGGGCCTATTAAGGTGCGCATTATTTCCCTCACGGGGGCCCGTGATGATGTAGCATCTGTAAGCGGAGGCACTGGCTTTTGTTTCATCTGACCCAGGTGGACGATAACATGCTTTCAGATGCCTCGCCTTCATTTCGCTCGATTTAACTCGGATCGCTCGGAGGGGGGGGGGGGGGCTAATGGAATAATTTGATAGTGAATAAATAATTCAAGGAGGCCTCATCAAGAGTGTGTCTCTCCAAGTCCAGTGGATGAAGGGCCAGTGGATAGTTGGTGTGCTTCTTTCAGATGATTTGCTTAGTTCTTTTTGTTTAAGTGATCTGTGGTCAATTACAGTTAGAATCAATTTGGACTCTATGAATTGTTAATCCCTGTATTCCATCTCATTTCCCCTTCGTCCTTCCATCATCGGCCTAACGTGGCCGTCTCACCTGAGCGTGTGTGTGTGTGTGTGTTGCCTGTCCAGGTGAATCCATGGCGTACAGGAAGGTGCGTGGGGCCCAGAGCGGTGCCCTGGACACGGAGGAGCTGCAGGCGGCAGGCCTGGACCTGGACTGGGACATGGACAAAGAGGAGGACCTCCAGGAGGCCTGTCCCGGCAGGGACCGCGTCCAGCTGCAGTGTGTGGAGCGCCAGCGTCCAGGTGAGAGACTCGGGGACCGTGTCGTCAGGCCACCCGATCGGCCGTGTGACGTGGACAGCTGCATTGGGCTTTTCCTAAGCTTCCAGTCCAGCCTGTGGTTTAGCCTCGATGGCATTGCGCTGTGAAGGTTTGGTGTCTGATGTGCGGATACGTCTCTCCTCCCTAGCGGGCCGATCGGACCCAGACCCTGACCCAGACCCTGACCTGATAGAGTCCATCCAGCCCTCCGTCTCTGCCTCCCCTCACGGACGCTTCGAGAGGCTGCAGGAGGACCCGGACTACATCTCCCACTTCACCAGAGCCCCCGGCAAGGGCCAGCGCCGGCAAGGCTGCCTCCGGCTCAGGTGAGTCCAACGGCTAACGAGCTCTCTCGCCGCCGTCTTTTCCGGAGTTGATCTTGGCTCTCCACATCTTCAGTTTATTTTGGGTGTGTGTGTGTGTGTGTGTGTGTGTGTGTGTCTTCCTTTCAGGTACTTCCTGGCAGGGGCGGTGCTGTTTGTACTGGGGCTGGTGATTGGTCGGTTTGCCCGTGCTCCCGGCAGGCAGGCGGCCAGTGAGCCGGTGGACACCTGGGACCTGCTGGAGGAGCTGCTGAGGGGGATCACGGCGGACAAGATCCAGGCTCTGCAGAGGTAGCCCTCCACGTCTGTCTGTCTGTCTGCCTGCCGGCGCCTCGGGCCCCTTTAAGCCCTCTGTCTCTGTCTACAGGCTCACCGCTAACGTGTGTGTCTGCTCCTCGCTACAAGCACATTACACAGAATACTACATACTAGACATGTGGGCCCGGTTGCTATGTTCGTTTTCCGATAGCAGAATAAAACAAGTTTTCTCATTAGCTTTTGCAGTTCATTCATAAGCGTAAACGTAACGAGCTTGGATGTGTCTGGCGGGGTACAGGAGACTACAGCACCCATGTCACTCTGCAGCGTGCTCCGGGCTCTGCCTGGCCGCTGGGTGGGCAAACAATACAAACAGTAATGCAGCTTGTTTGGCTGAGGGAGTGACACACAACAACAGGAGCAACAACAACAGTGAGCAGGCAAAATGGGACGGGGTGAGAATGAGACCGGTGTTCCATTGTCTGCCTCGGTGTGAGAGCGAGATGGATGCCAGCCATCCCCAGGTCCCAGGTCATGCAACAGTGGCCAGCAGAACACTGTCTGCTGCAAGTGCGGGAGTGCAGGGGGGGGGGACACAGCAGTGGCTGGCCATCAGATCCATTTCAAGAGAGGGAGAGGAGAGAAAGGGAGTGAGGAAGCCTTTTTAAGGGGGAAGCTTGTGGAATATTCTGACCCACGCTGGGGAGAGAAAGGAGAGAGTGAGACGACGTTGGGAGTTTAAAGAGTGGTCCTCCTCCCGCAGACGTTTCCCCAGAACAGGCTCGCTGGGAGCCTGCAGAGGGCAGCGCCGGCCCTGGCCCGCTCCCACAGACACCCCGGCAGACCTGGGCTGTCTCCCTGCCACCGCCGTGCCCCCCCACCAGAGACAGGCCGTGTTACCCCCAGCCAGGAGGAAATGGAGATGGAAGAGAGGAAGAGAGAGAGAGAGAGAGAGAGAGAGAGAGAGAGAGAGAGAGAGAGAGAGAGAGAGAGAGAGAGAGAGAGAGAGAGAGAGAGAGAGAGAGAGAGAGAGAGAGAGAGAGAGAGAGAGAGAGAGAGAGAGAGAGAGAGAGAGAGAGAGAGAGAGAGAGAGAGAGAAGATGGCGTACTTAAGGAGAGTGGGCAGTCCGTCGGCCCCGGTTCCCCCGCGTTTGAAAGGAGATGGGGAATGGCAGTGCGAGAGAGAGAGAGAAAGGAGAGAGACGAACAGGCACTAATGTTGAATTAAAGCCCCCCTACCCCCCGACCCCCTGAAAAATCCAGTTTATTTTTGTTGTTACGAGCCAAATGTATGTGAAACCCGTGGACGCGTTGCGACAGCGAGATAAGTGGCTCTGCCGCTGAACTAAGGCGATCCCCTCTACCGTCCCGGCTTTGCCGCCTTGCCGCTCGGCTTTTGCTCGCTTTCGTTATTTAGTTGGTCGCATGTATTTTTCACGGCGCCGCCAGTCGATCTGGGATCTTTCCGTGACGAGAGGGAGAGAGGACACACAGCCCCATGTTAATATGACGCTAACCTCATACCCTAACACCTTGATCCCGGCAGCCAGCCTGCCAGCCAGCCAGCCAGCCAGCCAGCCAGCCAGCCAGCCAGCCAGCCAGCCAGCCACCAAGACCTTAGATATGGGATTGTTTACTCAGGTGGTTCACTTTCCTTATTATTCATGCCCTGGCTTTTGTTTATCCATATAATTGCATTATTTAGTCTGTGGGCTTCGAGGAAGCAGTGCAATCTATCTGGCAAAATGATACTCTGTCGAAAGATAGGAGAGAAGGGTAGGGTGGGTGGAGGGGACACATGGTGACAGCTCTGATTGTTTAAACAAGGAATACATCCTGCAGTATTTGAAACCCTGAATCTCCCAGTTAATGAACCACATTAACCAGCAGTCATTGTAGGCCCAGCCATTGTTTGGCTTCAGCGGGGAAAACAATTGGCATGTTTACTGTTTCAATAGGAGCTGTCTCGGCGGCGAGGCTGCTTTCTCCTGCTGTGTCATGGCCGCCTCGTCTTTCCGCCAAAAGACCCCCATTGTCTCACCCTCAATAGACTCTTATGGTGAGGCGGGATTTCTCCTGTTGGCTCCTCGTCGCATTGATGTGTTCAATTATTTTCAATTTGCACTTCAAAGCACCACGCGAGTGGGGAAAGACAGTTCCAGTGCAATTGGATTAAGCCCAAATCCCTGGAAGAGGGAATGTTTCCTCCGGTCCAGGTCTCAGCTCTGCTTAGCGTCTATCTGTCTAAGACCCTACGTAATGAAGCTCTCTGTGAAGGCTACAGCCCTGCCTGGTGGTGGGGGGGGGGGGGCAGTGTCTGGGTAAAGAGGCTACCGCCCTACCTTGTGTGGGGGGGGGGGGGGGGCAGTGTGTGGGGAAAGAGGCTACAGCCCTGCCTGGTGGGGGGGTGGGGGGTGGGGGGGGCAGCAGTGTCTGGGGAAAGGCTACAGCCCTGCCTGGTGGGGGGGTGGTGGGGTGGGGTGGGGTGGGGATGGGTGGGGTGGGTGGGTGGGGGTGGGGGGCAGTGTCTGGGGAAAAGTTTCAGCCCTGCGAGCAAGACGAAAGAAACGTAGGCCCCTGCTTAAAGCAACAAACCCTCTCCCCGTGTCCAAACGAGGCGGTAAACTGTTCAGCGAATTAGGGAGCTTGGTCTGAACTCTTCATCCGAGGCTAGTTGGTAGGAGCAATGCCTCGGCTGTGACAACTCTTAACCACCCGTTAGAATCACCGCGCGGTTCTTTTTTTTGCGCCGCGCCCCGTCTCCAATTACGGCTGCACAACAGTCCACCGTTGAATGTTGATGGCTAAACGCTGCCACTAATTACGGTGATAGTGCAGTCCATTAAACAACATCATTAGACGTTTCCCCTGGCGCCCCGAGGAGCTCGTGTCAGATGCCAATCCGGGGGGGCCCCCGTGTGGTTAACCACCAGCCCCGCCTCCTCCTCCTCCTCTTCCTCCTCCTCCTCCTCCCCCCGCGCCTCACTCCGCCACTCAGCTCCGCCTTGGAGCCGGGCCAAACGGCTGTCGACAGACAATCAAGCTGCTGGGGCGTCAGCGGCACGAGGGGAGTGTGAGCTGCAACACCTACACGCAGAACACGGACGTACGGGACGGTGTTAGCATGGAGAAGTGGCACGCCCACACACACACACACACACACACACACACACACACACACACAAGGGATAATACTGCTATCTACTGACACTGCTATTACACCTCCTGCAATTTGTCTATTCCATCTTCTCGTGTGCCCTGTCACAACCCCCCCCACCACCCTCTTTTACATGATCACTCCCTTCCCTCAGCCTCTCCCTCGTTCTCGTTCTCCCTCTGTTTCCCTCCGCGTCCCGCTCCCTCTCTCCCACACCTCTCCTGAGACTCCCATCAGCCTTCATCACAGCCGCCGCTCGCCGGCGCCCGGGTACCTTTCTCGTCCGCTCGTCACGCGGACGGAGTCGGAAAACAAGATTTTCAGCTGGAAAATGTTATTAAAATATTATTAAAATGCCTGTCTCGGCCTTAGTGAGGGCGGGAGCGTAATGTGTTCCCTAACAGGCGTGTCACCATGATGGAGTGCTTTTGAATAAGTAGAAGTGGGCGCTGCGCCGGCAGAGAACTGCTGGGGTGGCACTCTGCTTTGTGGCGGAGGCCCCGGCGCGGGCCCGCGGTAATGAAGGCTCAGGGTGTCAGCGTGAGCCATGGCCGTGGCAGAATGGAGCTGTTATTGGCTGACAGTTCTATCAATAACCCCCGTGTTTGGCGCCCGCCGTAATGTGAATACAAATACGCCCACGGATAGGTGAGGCGCCGCACCCGGGTGGGGTGGGGTGGGGGGTGGGGGGGCTGTGGGGGAGGGAGCGTCCTTAGCGACGCCTCTGCGGAGTTTCCGTTTTGGCTTCTTTTTTTTGGGGGGGGGGGGGGCGTCGACGTGCCG
Organism: Galaxias olidus; assembly: GCA_026901105.3. Classification (NCBI taxonomy): domain Eukaryota; kingdom Metazoa; phylum Chordata; class Actinopteri; order Galaxiiformes; family Galaxiidae; genus Galaxias; species Galaxias olidus. The sequence goes on along the minus strand of JAPMUY010005365.1, from coordinate 269,891 downwards.
GAGTGGGTTTGACGAGGGAGGGAGAGAACGGCGTGCCCGATGTCGGGAAGGATGAGTGAAAGAGAGTTGTGGAACGAAGTTGGTAAGAGAGAAGAAGAGTTGGTAAGAGAGAAGAAGAGTTGGTAAGAGAGGGAGGCGAAAGGGCAGCATCGTTAACAGCCCGGATAGAGAAACATAGGGGGGGGGGGGAGTGTGTGTGCGTGGCGAGGTTTTGCTGAGTGGGCACACGGGCAGCCCATTCAACGCTCAGGACCCATTATCGGGACACACGGAGAGAGAGGTCGATGGGCGCAGGATCGGATTGATACCCCCCGTGCGTGCTTCAATCAATAGCAGCACGGGGCAGGGTGTGAGCACGCCAGGCCAGCCGGCGCCAGCCTCCGTCAAGCCTCCAGGGGAGGATCTGAGGCGACGACCCCCTCGGGGCCAATCAGCTCTGCTGCGGCCGGGCTCGGTGTCACAGCGGAACGGCCAATTAACCACCAGACACGGGGAGACGCCGGGCGAGGGGGCCCGGGTTTGAGGGAGAGGAGTTTAATGGTGTGGCGTTGATGTTCTCTGACCTGGTGTGTGGGACCTGCCCGAGCAGCTGTGACCCGTCGGACTTTGTTACGGAGATCGACTGTGTGACTGATCGTTTGTCTAATTAGCACACAGTACAGCACGGATTGGTTGGAGTTCGACTGACGCACAGAAGGTGTTGGTTGGTGAAATGCAATGGATGTCTTTGATATGGCCTGCAACTGTGCACTGTGTCTCTATGTGGGAAAAAAATGTTGCACGTGTGTTTGTGTGTGTTTCTTACAGCCTTAAATGTTTGAGAGAGAGAGAGAGAGAGTTGTGAGTGTGCGCATGTGTGTCTGGAGTAAGGTTGCCCTGTCAGCCATGTCGGATGGTGCCGCAAAGGGACTGTGACATTTAAAACAAACAGTGATTAAGAGCCACATTACCAAAGTGACTCCTCCGAGGTCGTTTCCCTCATTTGAGAGTTTTCTGGGTGACACACACAGACATACACACACACACACACACACACACACACACACACGCGTTGACACGTACAGTACAGATAGAAGATAATGAGTCCCCTTCGCCTGCCTCAAAAAGTCAAAGCCATCATATGTCACTGACACCCTCCCACTGATTCCTGTAAGCAGCCCAGACCTGTAACACACACACACACACACACACACTCACACACACACACACACACACACACACACACACACACGCACGCACACACACACACACACACACACACACACACACCGCTGCACATCTTCAATCATCTGCCTCCAAAATAGATCACAGAAAACTAGCATGAAAGCCCCACTCCATAAGATCTGCATGGCAGGGCAGAGATAGCTGCCGCCAAATATTGAAGCTAACATGTTTTATGCATGAATGGGCAGGAGAGCTGGTTTGAAACCCTGCTCCCATACAAGGTTTGGCTGCTTCCTTCAACATAGCAAGTTCAGATTTATTTTAAACCTAATGGGTCTGAATTTGCAGATGTTTGGGTTGGCATGAAACCAAGATTTAAAACCCATTCAGCACCACCAACACGTATATATATAGAAGTGACTTTACTCATTTTCTAGTTTAAGCTGATGAGTATGTAGTGTGGTTGTTGACATTTTGCATAGTTGCGTATACGTTTTACATGACGTGGATGACTGGAGTTTGTGTAAAAGGTCAAGTGTCATGAGGTGTTCGAGTGAACACACTTTGACAGCTGCATAACGACAAGTTAGATTGAGGACCTATGATTTCAAAGGTTTGTAAATTCATGTGAGATCAATTTAGTGTCCAACTTTTCATTCTTTGAAGTGTAAGTTTCAAATGAGAACAATTAACTATCAAAGTATCTCAATTCAAAAGTGTATTGGACATTGCAGGAGGACCTTTTTAATTTTTTACAAAACTCTTTGCCAAAGCACTTTAAAGTCGCTCTCCACTTCATGTAATGGACTTGCTCCTCCAAGGAGTTGAGTCATGTGTGCGTATGTGAGTATATATGCGTGTGTGTGTATGTGTGTATATATGCACGTGTTTGTGTGTGCCTTCATGCATAAGTGGAAGTGTGTGTGGAGAAATCTCACCCAGTCCAGTGCAGGCGCCCCCCCGGTGTGTCTGCTGTAAAAAGCCCAGGCCGTGCTGCGTCTTCTCAGAGCCGCCGTGAATAATTGAGACCCGACGCGGAGCTCCCAGGCTGCACGGGGAGGCAGAGCGTCTGGCAGAGCGACACGCCAGCCTCCCCTTCCCCCTCGCCTCACACCCCGACTCCTATCAGCTCCTTCCTCCTCCCCCCCCCCCCCCCCCCCCCCCCGGCGTCCGAGGTGTGACAAGAAAGGCGTAAGACGAGCGAAGGTCACCTGACCGCCGAGGCACCGACACGACCGCCCGCCAGCGAGGGGGTTTCCACGGCAACGGGGGCGTGGTAGCGATGGGGGGGGGTGGGGGGGGGGGGGTGGTTGGGTGTGCGTCGGTTGCGTGTCGCCCCGAGGTAGCGACGCCCACGTCCAGGCTGTGTCCTCGACAGCGGCTGATGGTTGGCTGACGTCGCTCCGCCGCCCTGCGTTCAGCTCTCTGCCTTCGCTTTCCCACGGCAGCCTGGTCCTGGTCACCGCATGCTTAGCTGAGACCTCTGGTCGGCCCTTACAGAGGAAACCGGGTTAGACCTCTGACCCTCCTCGGCCCTGTAGCGGAGGACCTGTAACAACCCGGCGTCGAAACAGAACGTGATCTGCCGTTCTCGAACAGCCCCGGCCGTGATTATTCCACTACAACAGCGTACAACACGGCAACGTGTTTTCTTTTTTACCTTTTGAAATTACCTTCCCTCTAAGCCAGCAGGTCCCTGCAGGCAGCAGCCCCCGAGGTGATTACTCTAGCAGTGGAACGTTTAGCGCCTTCATCACACGCTCATCAATACCCAGCCAGGAGCGCTGGCTTTGCCTGGGGATGGAGGAGATCATTAGGGGGCTACGGTGGAGCTTTGAACACACGTGAGCGCCGGCACACACACACACACGCGCGCACACGCGCACGCGCACGAGGACTTTCAAGGCCACTTTCTTGGACATCCCGGGGATGTGCTGTTCATTTCAGATGTGAGTCATAGAACTTAAAGAGGACGTGAAGATGTAATTACAAGGGTGTAGTTATCTTCCTCTTGTAAACTTTGCAAGTCTAAAGATCTTACGTAAGTGTAGGAGCGAGAGAGATGGAGAGAGAAAGAACATGTGCGTGTGTGTGTGTGTGTGTGTGTGTGGGTGTGTGCGTGCGTGCGTGCACGTGTGTGTGTGTGTGTGTGTGTGTGTGTGTGTGTGTAACCAACAGACAGAAAGTGCACAGCGGGACGTCTCTCAGCCTGCTGTTCTGCTGCGAGAGGGAGAGGGAGAAATGGCAAGGAAGGAGGACGCAGAAGAAGGGAGAAGCTGAAAGACAGAAAGACAAAGAGAGGACAGAGAGAAAGAGAGAGAGAGAGAAAGAGAGGGGTGGAGAGAGGGATGCGATAGAGGAGGGGAGGGAGCGGGTCTCGGTAGGGGGGCTAAGAGTGACAGGTCCACGGCACGCGGGGTAAATTGTCAGCCCAATGGCTGCTCCACCGGTAAAGCGCTCTCTCTCTCTCTCTCTCTCTCTCTCTCTCTCTCTCTCTCTCTCTCTCGCTCTCTTCTCTCTCTTACTCCTTCCCCCTTATCATCCTCCCCTGTGTAGCCGGCCAGGTGAGATGGACTCCCTCAAATAGACTTCATGGAACGGAGAGAGAGCGAGAGAGCGAGAGAGAGCGAGAGAGAGAGAGAGAGAGAGAGAGAGACAGAGAGAGAGAGAGAAAAGATGGCGTTCATTATTTTGTGCTTACGGAGAGTGGGCAGTCCGTCGGCCCCGGCTCCCCCCGCGTTTAAAAGGAAATGGGGAACGGGAGTGCGCTAGAAATCACAGAGCCCTCTCCCTGCGAGGTGACACAGGCAGTCGCCGTGCTGTCACAACAGTGGGCTCCTTCTTTCCCGGAAACATTCACTGGAGCCCGCTGCTATATGGGGACTTCATCTCAATAAAACATGGAGGCACACACACACACACACTCACACACACTCACACACAGACACTCTCTCTCACAGACACACAGTTAAAGTCAGGTTAAAACGCAGCTCAGCTGCTACTTTTTAAGCTGCGACGCCTTTCAAAGGCTCAGCCACTCCATTAACCCGCGCGCTGCCCCAGCCTTGGGATGAGGAAGGAGCCTCCTCTCGCCGTCTCTCCGCTCCGTCACAGGGGGAGCGAGCCGGAAATCTGCTCGGAAATACAGTCCACGGCCCTCTGTCACTTTGGAGGTGGACCCGGACGACGGATGCTAAAGACTATGAAGAAAAAAGGGGTAAAGAATTGGGATGTGTGTGTGTGTGTGTGTGTGTGTGTGTGTGTGTGTGTGTGTGTGTGTGTGTGTGTGTGTGTGTGTGTGTGTGTGTGTCTCTTGCTGCCGTACATACCCTGTCCCTCCCCCCTGTAGCGAGCCCCGGTGTAATGTTTAATGCATCACGGGAGCCCTGGGTGGAGTGGTGCACAGGTGCTGCTTTGGGGAGAGCGAGCTCTGCGGAGGTTCCAGTTGGCCCTCTCTGTTTCTCCCCCTCAAGCCCTCGAGATACAGCTCACCTGGGCCCGTTTGAAGTCGACGCAGTTCCGGGATCACACTGATTTTGGGAGGGTGACAATGAGGAAAGTGAAGCGTGTGGGTTTGTGTGTGAACGTACTTGTGTGTGTGTGTGTGTGTGTGTGTGTGTGTGTGGCATATCAAACGGACGCGTCTCTCCTTCGTTTGCCTGTTAGAAGGAAACTTACCTCCAGGGGGCACACCATGCGGCAACCATGATGAAACACACACAGAGAC
>JAPMUY010005365.1:195000-260000 GCA_026901105.3 Galaxias olidus | reverse complement strand
TGCTCTCTCTCTCTCTGTCTCTCTGTCTCTCTCTCTCTCTCTCTCTCTCTCTCTCTCTCTCTCTCTCTCTCTCTCTCTCTCTCTCTGTCTCTCTGTCCCTCTCTCTCTCTCCCTCTCTCTGTCTCTCTGTCTCTCTCTCTCTCTCTCTCTCTCTGATTTCCTAAGAAAATTGTTTCACATTGTTTCTCTCGACAACTTCCTCTCCATGCCGCTAGCAAGTGTACACACAACACACACACACACACGCAGATACTTCAAAACGCTTGAGTGGAAACAAACACACAGACACTTAACAGCTCGGAGAGTGTGTTCTGCTCTCCCGTTCCCTGGGCAGAGTTGTTAGGTATTCCGTGAGAGACGCCCGGTAACGATGGAGAGAGGGGAGTTAGGGGTCAAGCCTGCCCACCACACGCTCTCCAAAACACACTATTATTCCAATCCTTTATTTGTTCACACTCTTATATGTTTAACTTTTTTATGTGCGCGCCTGTGTCTGCCTTTGTGTGTGTGTGTGTGTGTGTGTGTGTGTGTGTGTGTGTGTGTGTGTGTGTGTGTGTGTGTGTGTGTGTGTGTGTGTGCGTGCGTGCGTGCGTGCGTGCGTGCGTGCGTGCGTGCATGCCTGCGTGCGTCTGTGTGTGTGGGGGCGGTACAAGGGCTTTTCTTTTTCGGAGCGTCGATGCCAGGCGCACTGTCTCCCCGGCAGCCAGCTGGACTCTCTCCACCGTCCTAATCAGCCCTACAGGCCGGAGGCGTGGATCCACTGCCCAGGAGGAGGCTCTGCTCCGTCCCACACACACAGCCCGGAGGAAGGCCTCCCATCAGGGGTTTGAGCCGCCTCTGCAGCGTCCTCCTCAGCCGTCACTTAGCGCCGCTCACGGGGCTGCGTGCCGCCCCAGGGCGCCGGCGTATGCGGACACAAGGCAGTGGCTTCTCCACCGCTGTCATGGGGCGTGTGTGTCCGGCGTTAGTCCTCTGGGGAGACTCCGAGCGGCGGGGGGAGCGGTGGGCTTAGAGAGATGCGGGTGTGTTTGTGCCCGGGGACAGGGCTGAGATTAAGGGAGCGATTGAAGGAAGGAGGGGTAAGGGGCGGACGCAGCGCGGGGACCGGCCGTGGAGGACGGGAGCGCGCAGGGGTCCGGGTAGAACGGCCTAGGAAGTGGAACGGTCCAGAGTCAGGTTTTTACACGCTTCCCTCCTCCTCGCGCGTGTCGTCGTATTTCTCTTTTCTTTCCTCTTCCTGTTCTCCTCCCGGCCGTTTGACCCGACCGCGTGCCTCTGGTGATGTAGTGTGTAGGCAGTGCCAAACGGAGTGTGGCCTTATCGGGCCTTATGTTTAATGTAGCCTGGTGCTCAGCGCTCCGTCAAGGTGATGTATGGCCGCCGTTGGCGCGTTGGTGATTGCGAGGCAGAGACACGCGGCGCTTTTTGATTCCTTCCCGGTCACGTTGCTCCCAATCCATTTCTCACCCGCGCTCTCCCTCCTGTCCCCCTCATTGGCTGTGTCACGCAGACCTGCGTAGGAATGTAAACACACCCCCCCGTCGTATCCCCCCCCCCCCCCCCCCGCTCGCTTGAATGCTAATCCGTGCACAAAAGGACGACAGCGCGTACGACGGCCTGTCACATTGGACTGCGATCGACGTGGAGCGGATACGAAACGTTCCGGCGTTCCGTGCGGGCTTCGTGCGACAGGCGCGTAGGTAACGTGGAGTGTTGTTCCCAGCGGCCGTGTTTCACATGCAGCAGGTGGTGTGACAGCAGGTCGAGCCCCCGCCCGTCGCTGATGAGGCGCCGCGACACTCGTTCGGTTACGAGGGACTTCCAGCGCTTCGTTCCTCGTTCCTCTTCGTCCTCCTCATCGTTTTCCCCCCTACCGTCGTCTTCCGTAGCAAACCCCACCCACCGCGGAACGTTGCGCCGAGGGTGGACCCACTTCCCGTCTCACCTTTCCCTCCGTGCGGTGCAAACCGTTCTGGTCCCGGCGTTTTGCGTTGCGTTAAGTGTGCCTCCTCCTGGTAGGCTGTGGTTCAAAGTGCCTGTGCCGCTGCCGTCTCCGTTCATCACGCAGACACAGTGGTGTCACCTTCTCCTTCACGGTGCGCGTCTTAACCAGAGAGGCCCTGATCACAGAGCTGCTAACGAGTCCTTTTACCTTTGCTTGGCAGAAGGTTGATGGAATGTGTGTGTGTGTGTGTGTGTGTGTGTGTGTGTGTGTGTGTGTGTTTGTGTGTGTGACAAAGAGTGTGTACCCATATCACCTCAGCGATTCCGACGGGTGTGTGTGTTGTCTCCGTCAGATCTCGGTGCGGCGCGGTGTGGCTGGTGAAACATGTAATGTCTTCCCTTTCATCTCCTATCGTCTCGGTTCAGACAGAGTTTAGACGCAGGCCTTTGTTTTTGTCTTGGCAGCTTCAACGTCGATGTGTGTCTCTGGAACTAGATATACTTCTCCTCTCTCGTTGCTGAGCTTGGAGTAGGTGTCAGATGGCAGTTGTGTGTGTGTGTGCGTGCGGGTGTGTGTGTGTGTGTGTGTGTGTGAGGCAGAGTTTGCATATCTTTAAGCACAGTGAGTGGATAGCGTCTTCACAAACCGTGTGTGTCACATTTTCCCAGCCCCTAGTGCCTGGGCGTCCAGGGAGGGGAATGGTAATGAACCCAGGGCCTTCACAATGGCCGTGGCCTTAACTCTCCGCAGCCATGCAGTGCTATAGCACAGAGCGCAGCACTGACACAAAGTATATCGTCTCAGAGAGGAGGGACAGAGGGAGGTGACCGGTGTGTCAGAGAGAAAGAGAGTGACAGAAAGAGAGAGAGAGAGAGGGAACGAAAGCAAGAGAGGGAGAGAAAGAGAGAAGGTAACTGCATTGTGCTGTCCGCCCAAGTATTATCATCTATTATACCATTCGGCTACAGTTCAATAGGCAGCCAGACACACAGACAGCTGCTATCAGTTTGGCCATGGCCCTGTGGACACTACTAAAACCCCAGGTGGCTAACGGACCAATACACACAGACACACACACACACACACACACACACACACACACACACACACACACACACGCGCGCACACACACACAAAGCGTCCTGCTCAGCTCGACACCGCACACTAGCCGGCTGTCAATCACTGTCAGTCGCGCCGCTCTAATTAGAAGTTAGAAATGTCAATAACAGTGAGCCGGGACTTATGAGTCTCCTAGTGCTCTGTTTCGCTCCCCTTGTTTACCCAGCTTATTGCTCTCCGTCTGGAACTTTACCCCCATTTCAATGAAGATTGTTTGGTGCCTGGACCTTTTGGGGAACTGGCATTAAACGCAATGGTTCGATAGTAGTGTTGGCTGGGGTACGGTAGAGCGATAGGCCTTTTTCATCGGAACATTTTGTCTTCCGCCTGTATTGCAGCCGATAGAGTTTTGACAATAACTAACTCAAATATTGTTATTGCCTGCTAGCAAATATTATTGAGGGAATTTTGAGAGTGATAGGGTAAACAGTGGGCTGCGCCAGGTCACATTCTGCCACCTGTCACCCACGCGCGCTCACACACACACACACACACACACACGCGCACACTAAGTTGTGTTTGTAGTCAGGATAGTTTGATGTGAATACTTTGTGTGTCTATGTGTGTGTGAGTGTGTCTGTTTGTGTGTGATATCTATATCAGTCTTCCTAGCAGATGGCACAAACACCACTCTGTGCCATCATACCATCCGCAGGCTAAATCTCAGCCCTCGCCAGGAGCAAGAGCCAGCAAGCAGGGTGCTGCTCGTGTGTGTGTGTGTGTGTGTGTGTGTGTGTGTGTGTGTGTGTGTGTGTGTGTGTGTGTGTGTGTGTGTGTGTGTGTGTGTGTGTGTGTGTGTGTGTGTGTTTGTTTCGGCAGGGAGAAGGCTTCTATCCAGGAGCCAAACAGTTGAGAGGGGCTCCCTGTGGTTTGGGACTGAGGCCCACGTCTTGTGAATCTTTAGGCCTCGAGTGACAGTGTGTGTGTGTGTGTGTGTGTGTGTGTGTGGGTGTGTGGGTGTGTGGGTGTGTGGGTGTGGGTGTGTGTGTGTGTGTGTGTGTGTGTGGGGGTGTGCGCGTATATTTACTGCCATAGGATTTGTTCTCTGGACCCAGTGCTCAAAACAAAAAAAAACAGAGCCGTTCTAATAGAAATATTTGTTTGACGTGCATCATGCTCTGTCCAATTAGTGGCCTGAGGGTCTAACTTTGTTGTAATTCCAAACTGCGGACATTACATTCATTAGCAGCTGCAGTAGCAAGAACAAAATATGCCTTGCTTTGTGCAATTGGCAAATGCCTGAGCTCCAGCTCCTGTCAGTTACCTATTCACAGCAGGTGTAATGGCTTTCAAGGCTTTGTCAGAGACATTTCTACTACATACGGCATGTGCCATGGTATCCTTCTCAGTGCATGAGAGAGAGAGAGAGAGAGAGAGAGAGAGAGAGAGAGAGAGAGAGAGAGAGAGAGAGAGAGAGAGAGAGAAAGAAAGAGAAAGAGAAAGAGAGAGAGAGAGAGAGAGAGAGAGAGAGAGAGAGAGAAAGAGAGACTGACTAGGTACAGACTCGGTGAGCACAGTCTGGCTTTAGAGACCGGTCGTCACAGACAGACCTGGCTGCCCACAGAGGACAGGCTGTGCTCACTCTGCTCCCAGGGAGAAGTAGAGACAGCTACACTTCCTGTTACACTGCAGCAAATATGCTGACATTGGAGCAAACGTCTTCCCCAGAATTATAAAGAAATGCAATGAGTCTGAAACTCAAACAGATAGAGAAATTAAAATATATATTAGGGGGGAAACCGCAACTGCTGCATAATAGCAGCCAAATATGTGGCCTCTTGTCACAACCTAACCATTTGTTCATGATATTGTTACTATTGTTACTATTATTGTTACTGTACTCTATCTGCACGTCAAGTCAACAGTGACTTCCCATCTAAAAAGTCTGTGTGTGTGTGTGTGTGTGTGTGTGTGTGTGTGTGTGTGTGTTTGCGCATTAAAAGAACGTTTATAATGAACTTCTTTATCTTTATTGTATTTGTTGTACTGTTATGTCACATTATATGTTCATCTTTGTTTGCTTTGGCAATATAAGCATTTGTCTTTTCATGGTAATAAAGCTCATTAGAGAGAGAAAGAGAGAGAGAGAGAGAGAGAGAGAGAGAGAGAGAGAGAGAGAGAGAGAGAGAGAGAGAGAGAGAGAGAGAGAGAGAGAGAGAGAGAGAGAGAGAGAGAGAGAGAGAGAGAGTTGTGAGTGAGTTGTGAGTGCATGTGTGTCTGGAGAGAGAGGGATGTTAGAGTGGCTTGGAAAATCTGCATGAGTGAAGAGAAAATAGGTGCCCTTTTCCTCTCGTTTCAGAAAACATTCTCAGATGTGAGTTTGTTTTCAAGTGTTAAATAAACGATCACTACTCCAGAGGGTGTCTTTATCCTGTCTCCGACTGATGGGCAAATTCAGCAACGGCCTCAGAAGTCTACTCAAAGTGATATGCAAACTTTATTTACCCATTTTGGGTTCAGTCATCTTTTTAAGAAAGTCTTTCAAGTCTTTCAGCGTCTCTGTTCTGGTCTCCAGTGGAACCTAAATGAGTTCTTTGTTCTACAAATTGCTAACAATGGGAATAGAGTGAACTTTCTCTTTTGGTTCTTATCAATGGAGACAACCTTTCAAAGCGCGGGCCCAAATATTGCTTCAAACACTTTGTTGTTGCGTCACTCCGCCGTCTCTCGCGGTTATGAATATGAGCAAATTATATCATACAAGTTGGGAGAAAATATCTCCTCCAAATTAAACCTACTTTTGGTCCTCGGGAAACTCATAAAGTCGCTTATTTGTATCCTTGTTCTGCCATGTCCAATTACATGTTTTATCGTTTTTGTGATATTAATGGGCAAGGTGCATTACCATTATGGGAGCAGGATAAATCATATGTTCTGCTCATGCAGAGTTGGGCTATAATTGCCTCGCTGTAGAGCTCTGCATGAAACAATGTTCCTAGATGGGCCTTGCAGACTACTAATGTGAATTACTGTTGCAGCGGCTTGCAGCTGTTGAAGATAATGTATTCCTACTGCACACAATCATTTTAATAGCCCCTCCATTTGTTCAGGAGACAATTGATTTTCTTAGTTCGCCCGTACGTTAGTCACATTTGATTTCTCCAGGCCCATTTGCATTAGTCACATTTAAAAGCGTGAAGCCTTTGCTTAAAATGCATTATGGGAAATCTTTATTCTTTCGCAGGTTCAGTTTAGGAGCACTAAGCCTGATGACTGTTTTCAATAAAGAATATTCATCTCCGATGAATTCAGTGATGCGAGTGATTTTTTCCATTTGCTCCTCTCCGCTCTGTTGTCACCTCAAACAACCTAAATGCACACCGCACATAGTCGAGTGTTGTAAAATAGCGTTGTCTCCCAATTACCAGCGCGACTAAGATGGTTTGATGAAGAACAGACTGCTGCTGTTTGAGCCCCACAGAATGTGCACTCTATTTGAGATCATGTAAAGCCCGCGTGCCGGCAGCGTCCCAGGCAACAGATTGTAACGTGTCTGTCCGTCTCTCTCCGTGTCCCCGCCTCCTAGGTCCTTCACCAGCCTACCCGACAACAGCGAGGGGGCTAAAGCCAGATACCTCTACAGGCAGTGGGTAGGGCTGGGCCTGACCGACGTTCAGCTCACCAACTACAGCGTCCTGCTCAGCCAGCCCGGCACCGACCCCAACACCATCACGGACAGGTCCACCCACCAATGCTTCCTTCCCAACGGGGTCACATGCGAGCAGTGGGGGCGGAGCTCTGCGCCGGACCAGCGGTATTCCTACGCGGCCTACTCGGCTGCAGGCTCTCTGGAGGTAAGCTCCGTCTAGCCAGCTGTACTCTCCTGTGGGTTCACCTGTGACTACACGACCAGAGCTGTTTCCAGGAACCCGCGGCTCCACCGGTGATTAGGCTCCACGGCGTATTCCGGAGGCGTCCCACTGGTGATTAGGCTTCGCAGCGTATTCCGGAGGCGTCCCACTGCAGAACCCATGCTTCCCCCTCCGTGGGCAGCTCTGAAATCCCCCGCCCGTTTAGACACGGAATGGCCCCAGGCTCCGTGGGGTCAGGTTAAGATGACAACGTGTAGGTTAGGCCGTGCGCAGCGCATGTTTTCCCCCCCTCCTAGCCAAGTCAAGCCAGCCCAGCCCAGCCCCATAAAGTCAAGAGGTAGCCTCCCTCCCCCTAACACGGTTTGTGTACATAAGGATCCACTGCACTCGGAGGGGGGGGGGGGTACCTGGGCCCTGCCTTGTCCTGCCTTGGTTTGTCTCTGCTCTGCTGGGTATAGGTCGCTCTCCTGACCCATGGAGTCGTCCCTGCTGCCTCCAGTTAGCTCTGGATAGCGTCTTGGCCCTGACACCCTGCTGGAGGTGGGCACTCCAAAAGGCCATGGCTAAAGGCCAGGACTCTCTAAATGGTCGGGTTTCACCACGGTCCAGCCACACCTATCTCCTTTTCACCAGCAGAGCAGAACAACGCAAAACAACTCCCCCCCCCAGCCACTCCAGCAAACGTGGGGTGACGCCCCGTGATTAACGCTCAGCCCTCCTGCAATGTGCTGGGTTTCCATGGGCGAGAGGAAGAGAGAGAAGGCTGGTGTGCATCCTTGAGGAAGGGAAGGTTGATGCTAGTCATTATGCACGGCGGCCCACCCTCACAGCCCTAAGAAATATGGCCGTGCTATTTTTAGAGGTTACACTGTGCTGTCTCCCTGGGAACAGCCGCAGAGTTTTTGAAGGAGATGCTAGTTATCCCCTTGAGCCCAGAGTTGCCTGAAGGCAGAGAGAAAGTTGGGGTCGGACGAGGAATACCAAGTTTCTCTCCGCCGCGCCCGCCTCTGTCCGGCTGTCCGTCAGTCTCCAGCAAGAAGGGGTCAGAGTCATCCATCACCGGCCTCCCAGCGCCGCCTCCCCGACGCGCTGCTTTGAATTAAGCGTTCTGGAGATATCTAAACATCAGTTTTAGAAAAACAAATATGGCGCGTTTGATGGATGAAAGCGGTGGTGCTGGGGCTTTGCTGAGGCAGTGCTGCATTCGAGCACAGGGACTGAGGGGCTTGGCCCAGGGAGATAGGGAAGGAGGGAGGGAGGGAGGGGGGAGTCAGGGAGACAGAAAAAGAGAGAGAAAGAGACTTTTATTGCCTCCATTTTACAAATTCTGTATTGTACTTACACAAGTTAAATAAAAAAAGCGAGTGATTTGAAAGGGGCTTAGGTGCTTGGCCTAACTCATTACGGCCAATAGTAGTGTAATGGAGTTCAGCTTGCCACTGTCACATTAGGAAAAACACCAATATTTGTAGATGGCAATGTGTGCTTGTAATGTGGTACAACTCGCATGGAGTCCCATCCATTGACATAACTCCTACCTCTTCCTCTCACCTGACTGTGGTCTTCTGGCCTTTTCTGGCGTGTGACCCACCATGTCTGCTACTGAATGCAGGATCGGCCTTCACGTTTCAGGATGTCACTGTGATGCGACTCCACACCTGTCTCCTGCTGCTTCACTAGGAATGCATGCCGTGGATGTTATCACAAAGCTATCCGTGCAATTTTACCACATGCTAAATGCGTTGGCAAAATAGTACAAGATAGTATAATAGTAAGGTCCTATTCATAGTTGAAGGACAAAGTATGGCATTATCTGTTGTCATCGTGACAGCCCGTGACTGATATGGCAATTCAGTAGCAGATATAATAATTGTTAATTTAGCTGTCTTCTTACAGCGTGATGGGAAAACCATCCCTCTATTTCCCTCTCCCACTGTTTCTCCCGGCAAAGCCTTTGATATTTATGTTCATAGCTGCACTTTATTTAACTCTCTGTCACTTTTCCCACTCTTATTTCGATCCTCTTGTCCTCGACTGCAGTGTGTGTGTGAGTGACTGTGTGAGTGACTGTGTGTGTGTGTGTGTGTGTGTGTGTGTGTGTGTGTGTGTGTGTGTGTGTGTGTGTGTGTGTGTGACTGTGTGTGAGTGTGTGTGTGTGTGTGTGTGTGTGTGTGTGTGTGTGTGTGTGTGTGTGTGTGTGTGTGTGTGTGAGTGACTGTGCGTGTGTGTGTGTGTGTCTATGCAAAGGCAGATGAATAGAGGAGTGGGGGAAGAATCCATCTGCTTTACAGAGGGGAAATGCTGAGTGTGGCAGGCGAGCTCGCTATAACATCGTTAATTTCATTACCTCCCAAAGACAAAATGACAGAGGGAAAAAGAAAGGGAGAGTGAAATCCCTCTGTATTTCAATTTGCACTGTCTTGTTCTCTTCCACCGCTGCAGTTTAAATGGAGGACTTTTATGATGAAAATGCAGACAGGAGCGATAAATCTCCCTCCGCTCGTTCCCTGGCTATCCCGATGCAAACGAGATGCTCTCCCTGCCTTCCTTTCTCTCTCTCTCTCTCTCTCTCTCCCTCCCTCCCTCTCTTCTCCTCCCCCCTCCTCTCACTCCCACCGTGGCATCGTGTTGTACTTGCCCCCGGGCCACATGAAAAATGAATCGAGCCCAGGTGATGCAGCAACGATGAAGGGGGTGCGAGAGAAAATACAAGGGGAGAACTCTATTCATAGTTTAAGTCAAAGAGCGAGAGAGAGAGAGAGAGAGTGAGAGAGAGAGAGAGAGAGAGAGAGAGAGAGAGAGAGAGAGAGAGAGAGAGAGAGAGAGATCCCGCACAAAAACAGTACTGTGACTCTTCTTTCAACTTTGTGACTTTCGTATAACTTTATAATTTTTTGGCCTCGATGTGCACGCGTACGCCCCATCATGGTATTGTAGTCAGTCACAAAAGGGCTCAAGCTGATTGTGGGTGCCAGTTTTACAACATGATTGCTGCTATTGTGGAGACGACAAGCTGGAAGCATGTTATTCTTTTTGTATTTTTTTTGCCGATGGTTTTTAACACTGGTTTTTATTCCTCCCTTCTTGGTTCTGTCTCTCTCTCTCTCTCTCTCTCTCTCTCTCTCTCTCTCTCTCTCTCTCTCTCTTTCTCCTGTCCTCTGCTACAGGCGGAGGTTGTCGATGTTCAGTATGGAAGCGTTGATAACCTCATGAAGATCTGTGGCACCAACAACGTCACCCGTCAGATCGCTCTGTTGAAACTTGGACAGGCTCCCTTACTTTACAAGGTATGCATCCCTTATCACACATGGACAAATGCACCGAAATAGATCCGATAGTTGTTATGTTTACATAGACGTGTCTCACATGGGACCAGACTGATGTTGATTCAGTGGATAGTAACACAGTGGCTGAAATGAACACAAGACAGGACAGGTGCACGTTTTGGTGCACGTTTGACATGGTTTCTGTCATTAATATGTGTTTTATGGTTTCATATCTGTACTGTATGTGTGTGTGTGTGTGTGTGTGGGTGTGGGTGTGTGTGGGTGTGTGATTTAGAATGATTGGATGTAAGTACGGCAGAGTGGATTTAGATTGATGATGCGTGGGTCTTAATTGATGATGCATGTGTTTTCTGTGAAGGTGACTGGAAGCCTCTTATAACTGTATTAATGATATAGGGCACCCCCCCCCCCCCCCCCCCCTCACACACACACACACACACACACACACACACACACACTTATATGACACAAAAACATACTCGACAACACTACCACTTAAACATACTATCTTCTTATCAGTCATACTTAAAAAATGTCTCTTAGTGAGTGGAAGTAAATATACCTGTTGTCTTTCAGACGTCCTCCCTACTGTATATTAATAAGGCCTGTTTTCAGTTTCACAATTTTACATTATGCCTTCACTTCTTCACGCACAACGGCATTTCCCTCAACACAACAAACTACACGGCGTTAGCGTTCAGGAAATTCTACCTACTTGAATATGACACCTAAACTATGTAGGTTATTCGTTACTCAATTTAGGTATGCCTTTTTAGACCAACGTTTAAAAATATCACCCCTTTGTTAAGAGGCCCTATTCAAACATCCCTCCAGCTGGGTCACAAATGTATTTCTTGAGCTGAAGTCTCTCTGACTGGATAACTACGGCACTTTGTTCTTGGTCAAGTCAAGCTTACCAATAAGGAGAGAACAAGTGGGTGAACTGCACTCAAAGCATCAAGGACTGAATAGGTCCCGCTGTTCATCAGGCCCCAACAACACAAATAAAGGACCTCAGTGAAACATACTCTCAGATAAGAAAGCAGGGCTATGAGTAAGCTGTGCAGACATCTGTTGACAGAGGCAAATGCCATTCCACCACACTGAAAGGAAAATATGCCACAATTGACCTTTCACACGACTCCATCCCTCGTGGAATCCTAACCGCATGCCTTCTATTTCCCTTTTTATTCCCTTCTTTTCGTTCCGCCTCTGTCATACCCCCCCCCCCCCCCTCTCTGTCTCTCTCTCTCTCTCGCTCTCTCTCATATACTGTCAAAGACTACATACTTAAAGAAATTGCCCCTAGAAGGTCATGCCAAAGGGTGGAGGTCCTGTCAGAGTGTATATGTTCTGTAAATACAGGTGCTAGTGCTGAAGGCACCGTAGGGCTTCGTCAGTGTTGTTCCCCTTTAGACGTGGGTTTGGTTTATATTTATGTGCTTACGTTTTTGCATAATGTGTTGTTTTGTGTGCATTTGTGTGAAACATTTTATGGGCTGCTTTGTTTCGGCCAGGTCGCTCTGGCAAAAGAGATTCTGAGTCTCCATGAGACTAGCCGGGTAAAACAAAGGCAGACTAAAAAGAAACAGAAAATACCGCAGTAAACGTAATTAGACTACAGGGTGTGAGCCTGGCGAGAGAGACCGGGGTCAGGCGTTGAGCTCAGTGTGAACTCGACCTCGCCAGGAGTGACTCGGCAACCGAGAGGCTTTTACCGCAACGCCGTGAACACGTCTCCAGCGTGTTTCACATCCCGTTACCGTGGAGGGAAATAACACGCCGACTCGTTATGCAGAGAAGCACTTGGCTCCGTAAAAGAAGGTGGCGATGGCGGTGCAGCGGCTGGAATACCTCTCGGTGGTCTTGATGGCGGTGCAGCGGCTGGAATACCTCTCGGTGGTCTTGATGGCGGTGCAGCGGCTGGAATACCTCTCGGTGGTCTTGATGGCGGTGCAGCGGCTGGAATACCTCTCGGTGGTCTTGATGGCGGTGGTCTTGATGGCGGTGCAGGTGGAATACGGTGGTCTTGATGGCGGTGCAGCGGCTGGAATACCTCTCGGTGGTCTTGATGGCGGTGCAGCGGCTGGAATACCTCTCGGTGGTCTTGATGGCGGTGCAGCGGCTGGAATACCTCTCGGTGGTCTTGATGGCGGTGCAGCGGCTGGAATACCTCTCGGTGGTCTTGATGGCGGTGCAGCGGCTGGAATACCTCTCGGTGGTCTTGATGGCGGTTGTTGAGTTACATTTCACAGCTCTAATTCAGAGCCTCAACATTTTTATAAGGAGTTCTCTCAGGCAACCAACCTAGTGTGTGTGTGCGTGTGCGTGTGTGTGTGTGTGTGTGTGGGTATGGTGATATTGCCTTGCCCCTATTTTATTGGAAAGGGCGAGTCTTTGATTAGCAGGGGATGACCATGACTGGTGTCAGGACTTCCATAAAACATGCAGCCACAATACGGAAGACCAAGGCCAGTCGGTGGGCTATACACAACCATTAAAGACCTGTATCTCTCTGCATGGCCTTTCACTGCTGTGTTTTTAGAAGAATCATCTCTTTAATGGGAGATCAATATAATAGCGTAATTGTTGATTGAAAGAGTAAGGTTGTGTGTCACCATGACAGCATAAATATCCTGCCAGCGTATGCCTTCAGCCATAATTTGTAAAGCTACAGAAGCATTCACAACCACATACATTGTTGTCTGTGTTGTAGACACACAGGTTCCAAATTGGTTAGTAGTACAAAGTACCAGCGAGCAGGCTTATGTTTTTTTTGCTTAACAAGGGATCTGGTGGTAAAAGTTTTAAGGGTAAAGTTGAGGATTTAGCTGACTTAGCTGTAGAAAGGCAAGTTGCATTAGAATAACAGTTTGATGCTGAGATTTGACCTAGTTAAACTTTATTTACCTCAGGCCGTTTACCTCTGGCATTGCCCTATACCTGTGTGTGTGTGTGTGTGTGTGTGTGTGTGTGTGTGTGTGTGTGTGTGTGCGTGCGTGTGTGTGCGTGCGTGCGTGCGTGCGTGCGTGCGTGCGTGAGTGTGTGTGTGAGTGTGTGTGTGAGTGTGTGTATGTGTGCATGCACATGCATTTGTTGTGTCCCCGTCTCACACTGCAGATTTTTTACTCACAACAATCTAGTCACACAAACAAACAAAAAACTGAAATATCTTTGCTTTTCTTAAATGTTAAATATTATGCTTGTGCTTGTGTGTGTCTCTCTCTCTGTGTGTGTGTGTGTGTGTGTATGTGTGTTTATGTGTGTGTATGTGTGTGTGTGTGTCCCCAGCTGTCCCTGCTGTCTGAGCTAGGCTTTGGGGGCGCTCTGCTCTATGTGGACCCCTGCGACGTGGCGTCCGACCAGAGTGTGCTGCACCAAACCTTCAGTGTCACCCTCAACACTGAGGGAGACCCCTCCACACCAGGATACCCCAGCATCGGTGAGGGTTCATACACACCCACACACACACACACACGGTTACACACACGCACATCCCGTTCTCACCCTCCCCGTAAGATTCAGACCAAATGAACTTCCATAATCAGGGTAAGTATTATGTACCTAACCTAACCATCCTCTACTTTGTCACGTTGTTAATAGCAACCAAAAACGTTCGTTAAGATCGTCTTGTGTCTTCTCCTCTCGCAGTGTAAGAAACTCGAGATACTCTGGTCGTCATGAATGCACCCTTGTCTAGCATGGTGGTATGTCCTAAAATAATGACCGTGTCCCTCCTGAACTCTGCTCCTGTCCCCTCTACGTTATTTAAATCCTTCCCCCGAAGATGGCTGACCTCTCACCCTGCGTCCTGGCGCTCACTTTCTGCTTCTGGCCGCGGACGGCCAGTCAGGACACCTCATTAGGGCGCCTCTATATTTGTCCCAGTAACAGCCTTAGGTCCGTAGTGGCAAGACCCACGAAAGCACCCACAGCTGTCTGGGCAGAGGTGGGAGCGTGTGCGCGCCGGTGTGTTTGCGCGTGTGTGTGTGTGTGTGTGTGTGATTTGTGTGTGAACTCTCACCAGTGAGAGAGACGGAACACCTACACCTGCCACAGCCACGGTACGTGACACAGGCAGGTACTGTGTGTTAGTGCGATGCATCGCCCTCTGAGACCCTCAGCCACATCGGCCACAGGAAAGTCCACAGACACCAATGATACGTTTGGGCCTCGTGTAAGCAAGGCTCCAAGGGGACCAATGGTAACAAACACCTGGCTGGTAGGCGTGACAGCGGTATCTACACATGCTAACAACGACCCTGAATGAACCTGAGGTGTTACCTAGCACCTGTTTGGATTAAGCTCAGCGGGCCAGCGTTGGTTCGTGACTTTGGTCCATTTCTGCAAGCAGTTTATATAGTATACTCAACAAAGTTAACCACAACATATTATTTGGGTGGGTGTGTGTGTGTGTGTGTGAGTGTGTGTGTGTGTGTGTGTGTGTGGGGATGGGGGGGGGGGGGGTACAACAAGAGTAACTGCCTTTCAATAGACTCCTTTTCCTCTGTGTTTGATCTGTGTGTTCATTCTCTCCTGTCTGTCTGCTGGTTATCAGTGTGAGCTGTGGCAGTGTGTTTAATTGGAGCCTCCCTACAGTAGCTGTGTTATCTCCCCACAGCATTGTCATATGCAGCCCGCTGGGACAGCCCAGAGAAATCAAAGCCCCGGCTCAGGAAAACACGCCGCTTTGGGCTGCCTCGCGCGCAACGTGAGATCCGCCCGTTGTTCGCTCAGGGAGCGCACGTGCGTCTTCTGGTATTATGCATGTGTGTGTGTGCCTGTGCGTGTCAGTCTGTGTGTGTGTGTGTGTGTGTCTGTGCGAGTCTGTGTGTGTCTGTGCTTGGGTGTGTGTGTGTGTGTGTGTGTGTGCGTGCGAGCGCCTTTTCGTGTGGGAGGTGAGCCGGGGACGCGCGCTATCTGCCGAGCTCCTTCCCCGTGAATCCTGTTTGCTTAGATGTTCCACCAGCAGGTGTCCGTCCGACCGTCTCCTCCTGGCGTGGACGCGGCACCGACCGTCTGTATCAACCCCATCGGCGCTCGGGCGGCGTGCGGCGCTTTGATGGGGCTCCGTCGCCTCGTTTGGGGAGCGGTCGGCGGAGAACACTTACGGGCACGCCGCCAGCGTCATTGTGTTTGGACGTCGCGTTGGGTTTCTGAGCGGTCGGCGTCGTGCCTGCGCCGGTCCGATAGTCATCCGTCGTCTGATTGCAGAAGGCAGAGTAGTCGCCGGACGTTTTGGACGTGGTAATCAGCCCGTAGCTGCGTGAGGCTGGTCACTTGCTGCTCCTATGGGGTAGATTGATTTCCAGCCCGTTTGGGGAATTCATTACCGGTCTGATTCATTAAGAGGCATGCGGCTTCTTTAAATTGCTTTTTTTTTTATCATGCGAGTCATGCGGCATCAACAGATTGTTTTGGACAGTCCTCACTGCGGATGGCGGTTTGAATAGAACACATCCGGTTGCAATTTGTCAGGGACTTGTTCTTTTTGGAGCGGTGAATGTTTTTGAAGCGGTGAATGAAAAATGAAAGTAGGAGTTCTAAAAACAACAACTTAGGGATGTCGCAAACAAGTGAACATTTCCTGGCTACAATAGGCGCTAATTGATGTTTTACCGTTTTTTTTGGGGAGCTAGATTGTCTTTTGTTGTAACCTTTGTAGCTAGTCAATTTCCTTTCCCATTTAATTGCAATGTTATTGGAGGCGTTTGTCTTTCTCCCCCCCCCCCCTACAGTTATGTCTTCCAAATGACTGCTGCAGGTCATGAGCATGCAGTTTGTGCGTGTGCATAGTAAAGCCTGCTCTGGCTGGTAGACCACTGGCTGGTGTGTGTGTGTGTGTGTGTGTGTGTGTGTGTGTGTGTGTGTGTGTGTGTGTGTGTGTGTGTGTGTGTGTGTGTGTGTGTGTGTGTGTGTGTGTGTGTGTGTGTGTGTGTGTGTGTGTGTGTGTGTGTTGGATGGCATAATTGCATTAACCTTTCCAATGTGCCACCTTCTCAACTCTCATCAAGCCCCTCTCTAAACACACACACACACATTCTATCGTAGAGAGAGAGAGATAACACTGTACATAGACAACTTGAAACGGTTCTTACATCGTTCCTCTTCTAAATAGCTGACAGGTGGGTCCATTCACGCAGGGGGGGGGGACTGGAATGAAACGTCCCCTGGGTTATTTAGAAAACCTTGTTGAAGTCAAAAGACGTCTTTGAATGGAAATGTATTCATTTGCATATTGATTTGAAAATACAGAGGCTATGGGACTTGGAAACCATTTTGAATAAATGGTATCCACGGTGATCCATGCAGAGGGGAAAAAAAAGACGTCGTCCTTTGTGCAATGTCGCTCAATGGAAGCACCATGTCACTCAGTCTGTCCCTTGATGGGAAGCTTTTATTTTCTCACTCCAACCGTTTTGCGACCGATTACTATTGCACGTCAGCATCCTTTCCACATCAGGCCGGTCGCGGAACGGGAATCTCCTCGTTCCAGAAATAAGCCGAACGGGACACAGGTCACCTTGCCCCTGGGAATATTTTGGATGGCTTAGCAAGCACCTATTGCATATGTCTATTACAGCTGTCCAGTAGTCAACCATGCGCATCCTACTCTAACATACGGCAGTTTTGTTGTCTTTTTTAAACAGCCCTGTCCTGGACAAGATCATTTCGATCACAATAACACTCTTTAGGAAGTCCTCATGGTCAGTTTGACTTCACACCAACGCCTCCATTTGAGTCAAGGAGATTGAAAAGTTTCAGTGGCATCCTCCCGTCTCCGAGTTCCTTCTGTTCATTCAGTCCAAAGTAGGTTGGTAGCTTCGTTATTGCTAATTGTCTGTTTAATGAAACAATCAGAGCGTGGGGTGCGGGAGTAGGCCCTGGCTACATTTGCATGGGTGAGAGTTGCATAATGCTTTGAGGTTAAAGCTGCCAGAGCTGCACTTTTGATTTGGGAGTGCTCGCTTGCGGAATGGAGAGGATTAAAGGTTTGCAACTGGCGAGACACTCTGCCGAATAAATAATTAGGGCGCAGCACCTTCACCGCTTCTCACTGTGGCTAGGGACTTTTCAAAGGGCTAACGATTGAATATGAAAGAAGTATTTGCATACATATCGCTTAGATGCTGCTCTTATCTTTAGTGCATCAGGCCATTAATTGAACCCTTTCTGTTGCGTTTGTGAAACTGAATAGAATAGATCAAAAAAGAGACTGGGTTGTGATGACCAAATTCCATATAAAAGATTAAAAGATCAATGCCAAGAGGCGTAATCCGCCAGGATATTTCAACACTCTATCAGGTCAATTTGAACCTATACTTGGTTTGTGTGTGTGTGTGTGGGTGTGGGTGTGGGGTAAAGGAAACCTGCAACTATGGCAAGGCAATACATCGATTCAATTGATTAATTCAAACGAATGTGTTAGCACAATGTGTAATAAGGCTAAATCAGGTCAGCTCCGCAAAGTTGATGTAGTAGAATTTTTTGAAAACAGTAGGTATACGAACCCACATCTGAAGTGCCCACTTTAACGAGAGCGCTTGTCTAGCGCATGCACAGAAGTGCTATGTAACAAAACAAGCAATGTTGTGGTGATCTATGTTTCTGTGCTTTTATGGCCTCAAATGTTATCAAACATTGATGTAGTACACCACCTTCTCCAAGCAACAAGCTAAATGAGCTGATAGCATGTGGAGGCTAAGTACTTCATCTTACTACTGTGCCACGTAAATACAGTCAAGCATCTGTTAGTTCCGTTTGGTTGAAACAAGTAGGCGTAAAACTGTTGATACCCAGTTTAATTGAGTGATTAAGCGGGGAGAGTTGCATAAATACAAATCGGTACACAGTTAACAGCACATGAAGTTTGTCTTCGGATTTCCAGCTGCCTGTTAAGGAGGGGGTTTGGAATAAATGCTGGTGAAACTTGTTGGAAGTTGCTCCAAGCACTACTGAACTTTGTCACTCAAACCTCAGTCTTTCATAGAACTGTAGGTGTCTGGCAGAAGGTATAAAAACAAATATTTTGAAGCTATCATATTCAGTTGTATTGTATGTGGCCTATCGGGATGACTGCACAGGATTCTGGGTCCAGGGTCCTTGCTCTGGCTCGGGTCAGCAGTGGCTCTCTGGAACCCACACAGAAATGGCCCCTCTCTGGGAGACTGGGCCTCTTTTAGGAGGAGGCAGCTCCCTCGTCCAACAAGCTGCAGCTGGCCCTCGGACAACGTGCTGCCTAGTTCAACGTGCTGCCTTTCAGTGCCTCGCTCTGGTTTCAGAGCTGTCCATGGTGCTGAAGCCGGATGCGCGGAGGCCGGCACCACAGGTTTTGCTATTTAATTCAATTAAATACATTTTAAATTTAGAAAACAAGCATGAAAAATTCTGATTATACTGGAAAATTGTAAGTGATTGAGATTTATTTGAGGTATAGCCCTAGCCCTATCTGCTACCTTTGTATAGCCAGAGCTGAGTCAGGGAAATAAAGTCTAATGTCACTTGGAGAGTCCTGCAGACTGAGTTATATGGGTCGGGTCCACGTTAAATTCACATTTACTCTAATGGCGCTCCACCATGTGTCATCAAACACCCTCGCGCCCCTCATTCCAGCTGCCCAAACACCATCAGCCCAGCCTGAGCTGCTGTTCAAACAGATAGAGGGCGCGTTCCGCCGCTCCTTCAATAATTCATGAGTTCCCACTATGTCCTCCCAGGCCCGGTGTAGCCAGCCTGCTCCCTGCTCCCTGGCCCTGGCCCCTCGTGTGTGTCCCACCCGCTTGGTGCCTCGCTCCTCACGGAGACAGCGTCCCGTGTTACATGTCTCTTCTCCCGCCAGGCAAGCCTCCTTAGGAGAGCCCTACCTCTGTTCCACCTTTTAGCCAAGGGACACACACACACACACACACACACACACACACACACACACACCTTACATGTGCGTTCCAGCTTCAAATTGGCTCCCCCTCTGTTGGCGTTATGCCACGTGGGTATGGAAGTTAATAGTCATGCAAATACCGCGGGTCGCCCTGTGTGTCTGGGGGGAGTCTGTGCTGTCACGTCCCGCCGCTCAGTCAACACCATTATGGAGACGCGTGCGGGTACCTCCGTCTCGGTGTTTGGGTTTGATGGTGATGTCGTTGGGGCCGTTTGGCGCCGCGAGCGACTGGTGTGTCTGTAACAGGCTGGGGCTGTGGGCATCATCCTCCCCTTTTCTCTTTCTCCGGCTCTCTCTCTCTCTCTCTCTCTCTCTCTCTCTCTCTCTCTCTCTCTCAATTCAATTCAATTTCAATGCTTTATTGGCATGACTGTACACAAGTAGACAATATTGCCAAAGCAGTTTACAAAATAATACAAATACAATTTTTGATTGGTTTGCATAGATCACAATAAGACAGATAGTTTAAAAAATAATGAAACAATTACAAACGCATTTGTGTAAAAACATTAATACTCAGGTACTGTACAAACTAAATGCAGTGTGTTGTGGGCCTGTGTGTGTGTGTGTGTGTGTGTGTGTGTGTGTGTCCTGCATCACTTGTTTCCCTGTTTGTGTTGTGAAGCAAGTATGTGTGTCTCTCTCTCTCTCTCTCTCTCTCTCTCTCTCTCTCTCTCTCTCTCTCTCTCTTGCTCCCACGCTGTCTTTATCAGTCTGTTTTTAGTTGATTTGATTCTAATTTAATTGTCATTTTAATGACAAAGACGTGAATCGGATTTAGCCTTAATTGCATGTGCCTTTGAGTGTTACATTACACGAGAAACATAACTAGCCTAACTGAGGCTGACAAATTGAGCTTCGAAATGCGGTGTATGAAGCATGTTTGCTTAATTGCCATAATTATCCCTGATCCCAAGACAGTTGTTTGTTCAACAGAAGGTGCTGTGTGCCGTCTAACAGGGGGTGTATTAGGATGGAGTCCAGAGGGGTGCAGGAACATCTGTGTCTAGCTTGGTTGCTATACCCAGGAGAGGTACCGATATAGCCACCGCATGACCTAAAGGAGTCTGCTTCAGCAAGTACAGTCTCCCAACAAAAAAACCTACTTTAACAACTTTCCCTCCCCCCGTGGAGAGCAAAGTCCTCTCGCCGAAAAGAATGTCTCCGTGAAGAGCTCCCTTTTCCTCGGAGCACAGTCAAGGAGGCAAAGGCGCTGTTCCAAGACTGCGCCGTGTGAAGCCTCTCCTTCTTGTGAGTCATACCAAAGTTGACTTTTAGACAGTTTTGGCAGACAGCCGCTGATTTTATCAGGTCTGTTGTGCTCTTCAGACGTGACAAGTCTCTCTCTCACTCTCCTTCTCCCTCCCTCTCTCTCTATCTACCTCTCTCTCTCTCTCTGTCTCTCTCTCTCTCTCTCTCTCTCTCTCTCTCTCTCCCCCCCATAGCTGCTTAGCAGAGCTAGCGGAGCAGACAGATCCAAAGGTTCACTAGAAGGCCAGAGATGCTTCTTCCTGGGTCGAGCACAGACACGCCATCCCTCTCTTTGTGGTGGGGGTGAGAGGGCGGCGGGCGAGGGATAAAGGTTACGGCCGTGGGTCTAAGGTGGAGAAAGGGAAGCAGATGGGTGCACTGGAGGGCTGTGCTAACTTTAATTCGATAAATTCGACCCCCGTCTTCTCGTTCACTCCTCGTTTGGCCCCCATTCTCTCTTGGCATCTCATTTGTACAAAAAGGACACGCACACAGAGACGCACGAGAACAAATGAATTTGACCGCAGGCTTTGTTGCAGCTGGTCCTCTGAGGATTTCCGAGGTCAGGCAGGGCTAAATATCAGAGGGAATATTACTTAGCCACACTTCACCAACAGTCCTCTCCTATAATCCAATAAAGATGTTGTTTTCCACTCTTTTCCTATCTCCTTCCCGTGCCTTCCCAACCCCCATGGCCCATCCCATCGGAGACCAGACCCCTAGCTTAACCTCGGCCAAACAAACATTGTTTTTTTTCCCCCGGCAAGCTTGTTGTGACTGCCTGCTCCTATCCTCCCCTCCGGCTAGGAAACGTCTCTCCATTTGAATTGGAGGCATTACGGCCCGCGGAGCCTCTTCGATTTATCTCTCTGTGATTTTCTTCACCGTGACCCTGGCTGCCCGGCCCTCTCTTGCCCGGTCCTCGGGGCTGCGGGCGAGGGTAAGAGGGGCTTAGCGGCCCCAGTCGGGGTGCCAGGACACCGTCACGCTGGGCAGCCCAGTGGCAGGCAAGCAGACAGGCAGACAGGCAGACGGGCTGGCCAAGGTGGGTCAGCACTAACCCCCTGGGCCTCAGCGGGATTAGAGGCAGAGGGCCGGGCCTCTGCTACAGGGCCCACTACACTCCTTATGGAGGGAAACAAGTCGTCCTGAACCTTGGAGGCTGTACCCTGGGATCAGTCATGATTATATTCATTCATCCCGGCTTTTGGATGGGAAACGGGCGACGTATTGTTACTTACCGGGGTTCAAAAATATATATCAAAAAAACGCTCTCCGCTGTGATGGGGGGACTTAGGATCATGGTTGACCGGTCTGGCCCAGCGGTGAGAGTGACACAGATCCATAATACATAACCATGTAAGGCCAGGCAGTCGTCCCCATTCACCCACACAACACTGAGCACATAGAGTGTGTGTAGGCCGCGCCCGCCTGGACCTGAACCCCTAACCTCAAACAGGCTGATTCTGAGAGGTGTCAGGGTACCCGCGCATGCAATGAGGCAGCTTCTGATCAACTGATCAATCTCAATGGCTTCCTGTTATTGCCGTTTTAGACGGGCCTTTTTAGCGTGTCACTGAATTGCCTGCTAAACGCTTGCTATTACACTGGGCTGTAAAATACGTTTGCTGTGTACATTTCTTTCGCTAATGACACCTTGACGTTCCTCTCATGCCAGGAGACTTGTCGTCAATATAAGCCTTTTGAAACAGAACAGCGAAGTGGTTAACCATCGTCCTTCTCCTGTTTTACAAAGTGTGTACGACGTGTTTGTGTATAGAGTGTGTGCATATTTGTGCCTCTGAATGGGGCTTGTTTTTTTTCCTGCAGACTGTCTGTATGTGTACGCATGAATGCCTGCCTGAAGGAGCATATGTTGACTGTATAAACAGTGGACTGGGAGTTCAGTTCAGGTGACGGTCGTCCTTGGTGAGCCCGCTGCGCTCCGCTGGGTCTTTTCCTTTTACTTTCCACCAGCTAATTAAGCAAGTTTTTAATTGTGCTCGCCCATTGATCGTAACTCCACGCGTCCACTTCAGCCCAGAGAGTGTTGTGGCAGTTCTCGTCGAGTGGCGAGTGCCTGCGACTCTTTGGCGTCTTCCGCCACCGCCTCCCTCCCCTCCTATCCCTCTCTCCCTCTCTCTCTCTCTCTCTGCTTCCCAGCCTAGCTCTCTCGGCTGGCTGTAGCTACAGTCTATCGACCTGAGGCCACGGGGCCAGTGTGAGATGTGTCTCCGTGCGGAGAGTGCGAGACGGTATTGGCTAAATGCCACCTGACTCTTCCTCGGGGGACATGGCGTCGGCGTGGGACTCTCTCTTCAGCGTGTCGAGCTGTGTGTCACAGAACTACGTAACCCTCAAGAAGGCTTCGCAAAGTTCACTCTGTGAGCGCAGCCAACAACAACAAACGGCCTATCACGTCATATCAAAACCCGGCACTCTCCCATGTCAGCCAATAGAAAAAACGTAAAATCATTGCAGCATATCTGTAACATTGGTCAGAATCTATGTATATTCGTCTGTGTGTGTGTGTGTGCGCGCGTGCGTGCGTGTGTGTGTGTTCTAAAGAGGGACAAGTAGTGCGGCGCATGTGCTGTCCCAAGCAGAAGGCCCACCAGGGACCATGGCCGTCATTAAGCCTTCATTAAAACAGCATCATCATTAGGAGAAGATTTCAAATTCCCCTGCCCCTTTTCTATTGCATCAAATGAGCATCATAACACAATGAAAGTCAATTAAAACACCGTGTTGTTTGTCAGGCCTGCTATCTCGTTCGAATTACACGCAAAACATGAGTGGATTATTTTAGGGGACAATTAGCTTTTTTTTGGTCCATTGAGACGTTTGTAGCACAGCGCAGGCTCACTCGCCACACTCAGCACATACGCACGCACGTGCACTCGATCTCTCTCTCTCTCTCACTCGTACTCCAACAAGCCAACGCAGACACTACTCCCCCCGTCTGTAGCCCTCAGGCCGTCCCTCCTCCCAGGGTGATAAAGTGAGGTGTGTGGGTGGTCTGAGACACCCCTCCGTAACGGGGAGATGCTATCAGGCTGTGTGAGTGGATGATCCGGAGGGGGAGGCCGTACGTTCCATTGGGAAGAGCGGGGTTATCAGCCCAGGCAGATTGGAGCCACACTCTCATGATATAGCCAGCCGTTTTCTCACCTGAGTCCCCCCAGCACAAATTCTGCAAGCCGAGGTGTGTGTGCGTGTGCATGTGTGTGTGTGTGTGTGTGTGTGTGTGTGTGTGGGGGGGGTTATTTGTGTGGGAGTGTGTTTCTGTTTAGACCTTGTTTCTCTCACCTGTCTGCAGTTCACCTCGTGAAACACGGCGGTGTTCCGCTGCGGCCCCCACTGAGACCCCACACGTTAAGGCACAGAGTAAGATGTCACCCGCGCGCTCATTTCGAATAATTCAATGCTTTTGTTCCAAGGACAAAGATAATTAGGACCGATCCTTCCCTCTCTGTCTGTCCTCGGTTTGTCAGAAACACGGAGCGCCAACCAAACATTACAAGGCCCAATTGGATCACGAGGGTGGGGGGGGGGGGTGAAATAAATCCGCCTCTCCTCCCTCTGGCACTGCCACCAGTTTGTTTGGTGACGCTGAGGAAAGCAGTCGGGCGTGCTTTGAAATTAGCGGCAGGCAGTTTGGAAATCCTCTAATATGCCATATCTGTTTGGAAAAGAATTTCAATTAAATACATCAACAACTTTCCCTTGACTTTAGAAACAGGTCTGTGATTATTTAGTACAGATGTGTGCATGACTGGGCTTTTTTAAAGAGGAGACGTGACGGGTGCACCTTCTGAAATGAGGACACTGAACCTGCGCAGAGAGAGAGGATTATTGTAGAGACACTGTTTGGACAAAGCATCCCCCATGACCCCTGTAATACTCGAGAGGGAAGGTCACCTAGCGAGCGAGTAGATGATTTCATTCGCTTATGCGGTGTCCGTAGCTGTTTCCTGTGAAGCACTATAATACCCAGGGTAATAAGGGGCCAATACAAAGGAGTCTGGCCTCCCAATGGCACAAGTACCAGTTGATTGCAGGCGCCGAGCAACACTCTGCTCGAGTAGCCTGACCCCGTCTCTTTTTCGAGGTCAGACGTCTGCAGACCTCTCGCCACTCTCCCCGTGCACACACAGACACAGGGCCCATCGCCGCCCCTGTCAGCCCAGGGTGGAGGGTCGGTGGAGGTGCACTGGTGCTGAAGGTGCGCCCTTGCGTCGAGGCAAAGCTGCTACGCCTCCGCAACGTCGACGTCTCTGGAACACCCAGCCAGCACGAGCACACCTGGGGCGTCTTCAGGAAAACGTGTCGCGTGCTAATGCCTGTTTACTGAGGCTCCAGAGCAGGTGTTATGTCTACAGATTATGATCCGTGACTCTGTCACGCTTGACTGTGTAACCACCCTTCCCAGCCTGCCTCTCCCTCGCACACAAAGCAGCACTCCATGCCTTCCCGTTACATCACTGGCAAACAAGAGAGGCACTCGTGAGCGCTTTCATCTCCGGTGAAAAGAAGGTTTTCAGAGGACCCTGAGCCTCTGTGTCCTCATGCCCGGCCCACAGCGGTGCTCCGCGCGGCGCCCTGTCCTCTTATCCTCCACCCCCCCCACGCCCCCCCAGGCCTCTCCTCTGCACGTCTCTCTGTGCACCGGCCAGCACGGCCCT
Organism: Galaxias olidus; assembly: GCA_026901105.3. Taxonomy (NCBI): domain Eukaryota; kingdom Metazoa; phylum Chordata; class Actinopteri; order Galaxiiformes; family Galaxiidae; genus Galaxias; species Galaxias olidus. The sequence goes on along the minus strand of JAPMUY010005365.1, from coordinate 234,963 downwards.
CCACGTAGCACCTACTCCCCCACCGGCGCTCCCTCCCACAGCAGACCGAGGTCAAGAGAGGCCCGCGGCCCCTGGAGGGTGAGTTAGCACGGCCTCATCGAGTGTGGAGTAGCAGACGTGTTAGCTGAACTTACTTTCTGTCTCTCTCTCCCTCTCTCTCTCTCTCTCTCTTTCTCTCTCTCTCTCTATACCTCTCTCTCTATATATGTATACCTCTCTCTCTCTCTTTTTCTCTCTTTTTCTCTCTTTTTCACTCTTTTTTTCTCTCTCTCCCGGTGTGGGCTTTGCTCTGTTGAGGGCCTCTAGTGCTCCTGATTAGTTGTAATGCAACCCTCTCCTCAGCTTTGATCACTCTGTGGGAGGCGCCGTGATGTATTCCGCCCACCTCTCGGTCTGCGGTAACTGTGCGCTAGCGTGTGTGTGTGTGTGTGCATGTGTGGTTGTGTGCGTGTGTGCGTGTGAGCGTGCGTGCGTGCGTACGTGCGTGTGTGTGATGCCCCCTTTCCTATGCGTGTGCGAGCAGCCATTAGTAGGAGCACATGGAGAGTGTGTCTGACGTCGTTCCCCGGCTCCGAGCTCCAGGTGAGCTTCCAGACAGAGGTCTCTCTGGCAGACCATAATGGCCCACCGCTGGTCCACATTACCGGCTGCTTCATAACAGTTTGCCGGAGTGTAACATTATAATATAACTGATTGAGACAAATCACTGGGCTCGCAGCCACCTCCTCCCACTACATACCTGTAATGGACCAAAGTCTGGCGCAGTTCATTTAGCAATCACTAACCCTGTTTGAGAGACACAGCACCCACCGTGGGAAGTGATACATTCTCCTCATGCACGCACCGTTCCCATGTCCATGGATATGACTTTCTTTCACCCTCGCCATTAATTACCCCAATGTGTACGTATACGTTTGATTTGATCCTGTGCTCTACGTCTTAGTGTTGTTTGAATACATGTCCCCTGTCTTTGTGCTTGCATACTGACCTGTGACAGATGATATTGAACTTGAACTTGGATGTTTCATCATTTGTGATGGAGGCACTAGCGGTTTGGAAGAACAAGGGGTTGGATTTCATCAAAAGCACATTAGCACAGACTCCTCTGTCCCTGGTGAAGCGGGTGCCAGACGTCTACCTCCTTGTCTTGGCAGTCCGGCCCCCCGTTTAAGAGGACCCCCTGACACGACGTCGTGAACTGCGTGCTGCCCGGGAAAACGCTTGACGTGGCTGGAGGACGCCGGTTAAAAAGGGGTCGGACAGAAGCTTCCCGCCCTGCCTGCTGCTCCGGGGCCGGGTGGGGAGCAGCTGGCACGCACCGTGGACAACCTCCAGGTTTCTGTGATTACTGTCAGGTAGGATCCGAGTCTCGTCTGGGCGCCCGCTGGCTGCTCTGTCCATCGGCGGGGAGCTCTCGTGCGGCGTGTCTGTGTCAGTCGGAGACGGTCCGTTTCTTCTTGTATAGACAGCTCGTCTCCCTCCTCTTCGTCTCGTCACGTTCGCCTCGGTTCATCACGGCCGTTCCCCAGCGTGCGTAGCTCTTTGGACGACGGGCGGGGACAGTCTTCTGTCCTATGTCTCACTGGTCTGTCGTCCTCTGCACAGACACATGATGCACTGCTCAGTGTTTGCTCATAAGCAGGGGAGCCCAGCATGACCTTGAGCACCGGCGCATCCTGTTCCTAAGCTTCCAATTACAGACGTGTGTAGATGTGTTGGTACCCTTACAGCTCATTTAAATACCGCTTAAGTCCTCGTGAAGAGGCAGGAAATTGGAAGCGGTTTTCTCCCGTGTACCTGTATGCCCGTGGTATGTCATAGAATGAAGACACCGTGAAAAGAGAGAAATTGTTGCTTATTCTACAGGGATGTTCCCAAATTGCCTGGAGAGATTTGTTGTTACCCCTTGGAAAAGATTGTGCCTTGAATCTGTGCAGAGCTCAATTAAGTCTGAAGACTGTCAAGGCACTCTGGAGCTAGGCGTACTGCCCAGTGCCAGACAGCTCCGTCTCAATCGCAGGTCACAGGTCCTCCAACAGGATAATGACCCAAAACACACACACACACACTCACACACACACACAGCTTAAAGCTACCCAGGACGGACAACCACCATCACGCTGGGCTGTTCTGAAGTGGCCGTCTATGAAGCCGGATCACCGAGTTCTATCAGACATCTGTGGACATCTAGAGGAGGCACCCTTCAGACCGGAGGCCGCTGCTGGGGCAGTTTGCTCAGGAGGAGTGGGCCAAACTACCTGTTGACAGGGGCAGGAGTCTCGTTGAGAGCTGCAGAAAACGCTTGATTGCAGTGGTTGTCTCTAAAGGTTGTACAACAACATGTTAGGTTAAGGGTGCCCATCATTTTTGAACCGTGCCATTTTCATGTGTGGTGTTATTTTACATATTTCTGTTGAATCACAAAACAAAAGCCACGTCTGATTTCTATAAAATATGGAATAAAGGGTGATGGACGCCAATTGTCTATGTCAGTTTCACGATACTTCAGAGAGAATCTTTGAGGGGGTCTTCTTTTTTTCTCGTGGAAGGGTGCCAACAAATTGCTCCGTGTCTGCACGTTTCATCGAGTGGAGGGCGGCTATTCAATTTGTTCTGGGCTACAGATCCCGAGTGAAGAAGGAGCCGAGGAAGACGTGTCTGCTCAAAGTCTGAGTCAGTCAAGGGCCACGCAGGTGAAGCTCTGCTCTCCCGTGCCCACAGCTTGTCACTGATGGCCATGCAAATCAGCCTCAGAGAGCGAAACACGAATCGACGCTCCGCTCTCCATTTCAAAGCCACGGCACATGAAAGGTGTGTTGACTGAAAGGGGGCCACAGGCTACGAACAAACAACCACGACAACAACAAAAAAGGCCGTCAACATAATAAATACAAATCAAAGGCGGACCACTCAGCCGTTTCCACGATAAGGAGATTGTGTTTTTCACGGAAATTAATTACGCCACTTTGCCAGCCGTTTATGTGGAAAGCCTCGCTGTGTGGTTAATTATCTGGGCTTTAGCTAGACCTTGGGGCTTTCAGCTAAATGTCAAAGTGGAGTTACATGAGACTGACAGACGGCCTCTGGTCATTTCGTTTTGGTGCAAACAGCACCCACTGACTGCAGCAGATTGACATCAAGGCCCCACTTAGGTATGTCATGTAAGTACATGCTCTTTAGTTTGGGGTGTTCGTTTGGAGTGTGCAGATCCTCTTTCCTTTTCACAATCCCAGACGTAAGTTTCCTGCACGTGGTCCGTGAATGTGGATGGAACGCAGCTGAGGCGTCTCGCTGGTAGACAGCCTTTGGTCATGCTAAGTCCGCTTCGCTGGGACTCTGAGGGCCACTGTACCTCTCCATGGCTTTTTAACAAAGGGCACGCCACTGTTTCACAAGCCTGTCACATCCTCTCTGGGTTGTGTTTGCCGAGGTTGTGTGTCTGTGTGCGTGTGTGCGTGTGCGTGTGTGTGTGTGTGTGCGTGTGCGTGTCCGTGTGCGTGTGTGTGTCTGTGTGTGTGTCAGCATGTAAAAAGAAAAACCACAGCTTACACATCTCCAATAGAACAGTGTGTACGTTGGAGTGGCCACGCCCTCCGTTTCCCAGCGAGCCTACGACTTTGGACCGCTGACCTCGGGGACGGGCAGCGTCGTTACCACAGAAACAGCCAGCCACAGGTCCAGGAGCAGCCCACTGTTTCATGCCACCCACGTCTGTCTGGGCCAGATGAGAAGGAGAGAGACTGTGTATATGTCACCTCACACATTAATCATTCACATTGGGAGATTGGTTGTGGACCTTCTGTGTGTGTGTGTGTGTGTGTGTGTGTGTGTGTGTGTGTGTGTGTGTGTGTGTGTGTGTGTGTGTGTGTGTGTGTGTGTGTGTGTGTGTGTGTGTGTGTGTGTGTGTGTGTGTGTGTGTGTGTTTTCATGCGTGTAGGTGGCGCTTTATATGAGGTCATAAATGTGTGAGCCATGGAGAATATAGGGCATTTAAAGGTTCCCATGTTTGGCAGGCCCGGTGGTGTTTCCCTGTGAGGGAGCTGTGCTCTCAGCACGTTTGGCAGCGCCGTGTCGACCTAGAGAAGGTGGCGGGGGTCAGCGGTAATCATCATCAGTTGGTTAGTTTCCCCCCGAGCTACCATTCCGGGATCTATGAAGGACAAAGGGGCTCGTTGCGCTCTAATATACTCCAAAGCCTGTGTGCTGAAACCTAAACAGGTCACATCTACAGTGCATTCACAAAGTATTCAGACCAAAGCCGCCGCCTGAAACCTAAACAGGTCACATCTACAGTGCATTCACAAAGTATTCAGACCCCTTCACTTTTTTTTTTTTTTACACATTTTGTTACGGCCTTATTCCTAAACGGATAACACCGTTTTTTCTTCTCAGCAGTCCACACACAATACCCCATAATGACAAAGAGAAACCAGGTTTTTAGAAATGTGCGCAAATTCTTGAAATATCACATTTACGTAAGTATTCAGACCCGTTGCTATGACACTCAAAGTTGCATTCTGTTTCGATTGATCATCCTGGTGATGCTTCTACAACATGATTGAAATCCACCTGTGGTATATATACAGTATATATATATATATATATATATATATCATTTTTATTTTTGTATTTTGTTGTTGTAATTTATATATTCTGCATTTAAACAGGGCACTGCTGGGAAAGAGACCTGTTCTAAGTCGGTTAACCCTGTATAAATAATAATAATAATAACTAATAATAATAATAATTATTATTATTATTATTATTATTATTATTATTATTAATAATAATAATAATAATAATAATAATAATAATAATAATAAAATTATTATTAGTAGTAGTAGTATTATTATTATTATTATTTAATTATTTTATTATTATTATTATTATTATTATTGATGATGATGATGATGATGATGATGATGGTAATAATTATAAAAAAAATATTCATTTGAAGGCGTCTGAATACTCTCTGAATGCACTGTATTGGACGTGCCATTGTATTCACACAATATCATTTAGGTACCCAACTTAACCTAAAAGTGGCTTTAAGTTTAATCACTGTAGAAGTAAAACAGTACAGTTTTGCTTCCCTTGACAACAAGTCTTCTGATACACTAAAAAACAAATAGCCGAAAGACTATCATGAATATAGTCTTTGTTTCACCTTCGCTGTAATTAAACTAATGAGCATGTCAGCACTCAGGTTTCCAATTGCACTCCCACTAGCATTCTGTTCACTTAGCTGTCTGTGTCACGCTGAGTTGAAAGTACCTACAATAATCACTGGGTCGCCGAGTGTGTGTGCCGGTGCTTGTGTGAATGAACTGTGCCTCACATGGACACGTGGGTGGGCAGGTTCACGCTGCACCCTAACTAAACCCCAACCAGGGGTCTCTCTCTTACCGTCCACTCTCCCCTGGTCCTTTGAGCCAAGGATTAGGCTCAGCGTCTCCCTCTACTAATGAGGACCAATTGCCGGAGCATTTCCTGCCCTCTCTAAGTCCTTGATTGGCTGGCCCGGGCCATCAGCTTCCCGTTCAAATCCTTCGCCCTATTAGCAGTCGAGACGGCCATGGCCCACAGCTTCAATCAGGGGTGCAGGGGCTTTGACACGACTGAAGAGAGAGAGGGGGGGGGGGGGGGGCGAGGAGGGACAGACGCTGTTAGAGGTGCGGGGGGGAGGGAGAGAGAGTCAGAGAGAGAGAGAGAGATGGAGGAAGAAGAGCGGAGAAAGATGGAGGCGGTGGGGGGAACGTCGAGACGGCTGGAAGCAGTCGGCGAGAGCGAGGGAGGGAGGGAGCAAGACAGGAGGAGAGGAAGCGAGCGAAGCGGAGCGGGAGAGAAAGGGGGAGATTCTTGGAGAGGCTGTGCTCAGCCAGGTAGCTAACAGCGTCAAGGCTGAGGGCTCCTCAGTCTGCTCCAGGGCTGACAGCCAGAGGGAAACAGGAGCACACACACACACACACACACACACACACACACCTTCTCCGAACTTGTACACGGATTTCCAAACATGTTGACTCGTATTCTCTACTGTGGACGAGTTTCTGAATTTGTATATTTGTCGTTTACAAAAACAAACCTTGCTTTGAAATGCTTAAGTGACCCCTACCACCCCCCCACCCTCCTTCTCTGTTTCCCCCTTCGTGTCCCTGTCTGCATCCATCCTCGTGTACCTCGCTCACCACCTCTCTGTGCCCCCCCCCCCTCTGTCTCTCCCCTCTCTGTGTCCCTGCAGCGGGCAGCTCCAGACTGGAGCGCGGCAGCCTGACCTCCCTGCTGGTCCAGCCCATCTCGGCCACCCTGGCCAGGAGACTGCTGTCGCTGCCCCCCTCCGCGGCAGGCCACGGCGGCTCCTGTACCCCTCTGGCCGCGCCTCACTCCTCAGGTACGCACCGCACACAGCGTGGCCTTTCCTACGCGACTGTGTGGAGGAGGACTTAGAGTGGTGTTTTCACACTGCGCGGCCAAACAGTCTGTTCACCAGCTAGTGCTGCACACCAGACGGCCATCAAGGCTAAGAGCTGCATCTAGAGAGGAGTATGAGGGACAGTCATATGGAGGGCACTTGACAACCAGCTCCAATTCAAAACCAAACAATTAGTCTCCAAAGGCTTTGATTCCATAGAACATATAGACAACGGATCCGTCTAGTGCGGCCCAATTCAGTCAGCAGCTGGCCGTACCGCCTAGCTGGGAGACGCATGCTCTACAACTTGGTTAGTCCTAGCATTTATACTGCAGCCATTAAAGGGAGGCAGGAAGAGAGAAAAAGCTAGAATAGAGATTACAGTGAGGATAAGAGAGAGAGAGACAGGTGTATTGAAAAGATCAGCTCTCCATGTTCTATCTAAAGGACACACACACACACACACACACACGGAGAGGGGGCTCACTTAACAGTAGCCTGCATTACCGCCGCTGCTCATAATCCTGTTGCCACGGTGATCTACACGCGCGTAGGGTTCAAGGCCATTACGGGTGTCAATCAGAGAGCCTGTGGTCACATGTGCTCGCACACTTAACGCGGGGCGAGCGAAATTGAATCCGTCAGCGTTCAGACCGGCGCGCCACATCACACGCGGAGGTCACATTTAACAAGGCCTCCGGTTAGCACAGCGGCGGGTTGATGGGCGGGTGGCAAAGTCTATAAAGGTGATGAACGGTGGGAAAATGTGTTGGTAAGCGCGTATTTAATTGGATCCAAATAGGGAGGACTAAATGAGTCAGGGATGGGCGTGCACGTGGAGGTGGCGAACCTTTGATGGAGCAATGCTGTTAATAGGGCCCTCCCCGTGGCTGGGCTGACCTCTGGGAGCTCGGGGGTCCTTCACTGCCCAGCCCCGCGTTTTTACCGGCCCTCGTCAAATGTCAACAGGGGCTTACGGTTAGGCGGCCGTTAATCACTCCCTACGTTAACGACGCTTAATTAGAGGGCTGGTGGTTTAGAAGCTCTCACCCCCCCTTCCCCCCCTCCTGACCTGGAGGGATGGCCTGCGCTCTAGGATGTAGGAGGTAGGTTGTAGCATGTAGGATGTAAGATGTAGGCTGTAGGATATAGGATGTAGTCTGTAAGATGTAGGCTGTAGGTTGTAGGTTGTAAGTTGTAGGCTATAGGATGTTGGTTGTAGGTTGTAGGATATAGGATGTAGGCTATAAGATGTAGGTTGTTGTCCTGCTTACAAACAAACACAGCGACTGTTCCCGGGGGTCTCCTGTTCCACGTGCTGCATCTTTGCATGAACCGAAGCGTCTCGCCTTTCGGGTGTGGGAAAAATATGCACCCGCACGTACACACACCCACACACACACAACACACGCACACATGTGCACGCATACAAGATATTAAAGAGGTGCTCTGTAAATCACCACATAAGACCCTTGAGGGGTAAGAGGTCGTCTCCATGACCTTCTCATATCATCGTGTGTGTGTGTGTGTGTGTGTGTGTGTGTGTGTGTGTGCGTGCATGTGTGTGTGTGCGCGTATTTGTCTGTGTTTATGTATACGCATTTGTGTGTGTGTGTGTGTGTGTGTGTGTGTGTGTGTGTGAGAGAGAGAGAGAGAGAGAGAGAGAGAGAGAAGCGGAGTTTTAGGTATTAGGCAGTAATTCCTGCTGTTGAGTGTAAATCCCCTCTTCTCTTTGCACTGCCACCCAAGAGACTCAGATCCCACCCCTCCCTCCATCTCTCTCTCTCGCTCTCTCTCTCTCTCTCTCTCTCTCTCTCTCTCTCTCTCTCTCTCTCTCTCTCTCTCTCTCTCTCTCTCTCTCTCCTTCCCTACCTCCCTCTCTCTCTCCCCCTGACAGACAGTGGTGGAGTCAGGCTCATATCAGGGCGGGAGGAGACCTGGCTTTAAGTCAAATCCCTCCGTGCCACGTGTGCAATAAAGAGAGTCAACAGCCAGCCAGTCTCCCACCGGCACTGCCGACTGTCGGGGGGAGAGACAGGGGAAGGGAGGGATGGGCCGAGCACAGTGGAGGGGAGAGTAGGCCGGGAGAAAAAGGACACGAAGGGCGTCGTTTCTACTTTCAGGGGACAAACGAAGACGTCCGGGAGCTCTCATTAGGCGTGGACCCCACGCAGACGCCAGGCGTCTCAGCCCTGGTCTCGACGTGACACCGTGATGGACTGATGTGTCTCTCCTTCTCGGAACTAATTACCCCTGATGTTCATAATCACATTTTTCTGATAGCTGTGAGATAATGAGGATTACTGAGGGGATGACAACGCCACCGTCTCCACATTAGGATGAGCCCGCGGCGAGTCGCTGGAGCCGCCAAGAGATTCACGGCGGGACTCCTGAAGGGGTCCCTCACCGTCTGCCGGCGACACAGCAGACACCCGCGTCCCCTGACAGAGAGCAGGGTCTGGTCTCTGTCTACGGGCCTGTGCAGCCATGAGTCTGTCCCAGCACGTCCTCCTGTGGCACCGTGATATGCAGCTACTGGTTACCACACACTGACAATCAATGTGGCCCCCAAAATAGGAGGCCATAAGACATAGCAGCTGTCGATCCTGCTGCAGTTGGAACTTTGTGTGTGTGCGTGTGCGTGTGCGTGCGCGTGCGCGTGCGGGTGCGTGTGCGTGTGTGTGTGCGTGTGTGTGTGTGTGTGTGTGTCAGTGGAGTGTGTAGCTGTACCGAATGGGTACCTGTTCCTGTCACTTACAGTGTGTGTGTGTGTGTGTGTGTGTGTGTGTGTGTGTGTGTGTGTGTGTGTGTGTGTGTGTGTGTGTGTGCGTGCGTGCGTGCGTGCGTGTGTGTGTGTGTGCGCGCGTGCGCGTGTGTGTGCACCCACGCCCACCCAGGCGTGCGTTCTCTGCAGTGTTCCATCAGCTTGATCAAAGCTCCCGCACAGAGCTAGGTAATCTAGCCTCCATCGATTGGCTCAGAACACTGGACCACTACAGAGATTTCACCATCATTTGTTTCCATCTGTCGGCCTCCCCTCTTTCTCTTCCCCGCACCTCTCCCCCTTTACCCCCCCCCCCACCACTTAATTCCCCTTCAATTAGGCCTCTGCGGATTGGCTGGCCATTGGTTAATTGCTTGGGGCCTGGTTGCCTGCGGGGTCTAACAGGGGCTTTGGAGGGGGTTTGGAGGGGGTCTAACAGGGGCTGTGGAGGGGTTTGGAGGGGGTCTAACAGGGGGTTTGGAGGGGGTCTAACAGGGGCTGTGGAGGGGGTTTGGAGGGGGTCTAACAGGGGGTTTGGAGGGGGTCTAACAGGAGCTGTGGAGGGGGTTTGGAGGGGGTCTGACAGGGGGTTTGGAGGGGGTCTAACGGGGGGCTTTGGAGGGGAGGCAGGGAGGATCCTGGTGGCCTCACCGTACCTTTCCTCCAGCTCTAGCTGCTTTGCCGTGGGCTGCTCTGGTTTGTGCCCTTTAACGTCTGTTTGTTTGTCTGTTTGCAATTATCATAATGGGACCTGCTTGTTGCCGTAGAGACCCTGCTTTCCTAACAATTGAGCACAAACAGGATCTCTCTCACACACACACACACACACACACAGACTATACACAAATAGGGTGCAATGAAGGTTAAAAATGAGTCTCTTGATTTACCATAAATCATATGATACTACTATAGAAAACGCCCAGGCCAATGGGATTTTACATAATCTGTACCCTGTTAAAAAAAACGTTCTGTCTCTTACTTACACACACACACACACACACACACACGCACACACGCACACATGCACACACGCACACACGCAAACACAGGCTTCAAGCAAATGCCAGAAGTGCAGCACATTTCCACAGCAATTACAGTGTGTGGTGGCAACGCGCTGCGCGAAATGGCTTTCTAGAAGGGCTCAGGTGCCTTAATTACTCTGTTATTTATTGATGTGTGTTGTCCCCAGTCCCGCCCTGCCGCCCGCCCGCTGCATATTACTGTTTCCCCTTAACCATGCGTGGAGAACCGCGGGCAGGGCGGGAAACATCTGAATTTACACCACCTAGCTCCTGCTCTTTTATTACATGGCAGTTATTGTTTTAGCCATGGCTGGCGTGGAATGAAAAAGATTTTTTTTTTGTGTGTGTGTGTGATTTGTATGGGGCTCCGTTTCTCGTTACGTTATGCGGTTCAATATATCTGGCGACGCTGCTTAAATTACGCTTTTGTGCCACATTGTAAAAATTGCGCCGGGCTCAATATGGCGACGTCCCGTCTGTTTGTTTGACGTCGACATACAGTATTTCACAGTAATTTGATGTGTGATGCCGTTGTAATGTCTTTTATTGCAGCCGTCACCGCCTCGGTGTGGCACAATAAAATTCCCCCCCCCCCCCCCCCCACCTGCCATTTACAAAAAAGACATTCATTTATTACCAGTGTTAGCGGTGTTACTTACTGCCGGGAAGCACCTTTCACCTTCCCAACTAACCACTATCCCGAGACCAATCTATCACGGGAAAGGGATGGCTGAATGAAAAATAGCCCCCATGGCTTCGTATGCCACGCGTTGAACACACTAAGGAAGAAAAAAAAAGACACACACACACACACGTGTTCATCTTCTGCTCTTTAGCCAAAGTCATTTGCGGCGTTGTCAAAAGTGATAAACGGCGCGGCGTGGCGGAGTGGAGCCACTGAATTTAGCTGCTGAGTGAACGGAGTGTTGCGGACGGAGAGCAGGGGGTATAGGAGCGCTCCGTCAAACCGGCCGCGTCGCCAGCGCTGGGACCTCTGTCGGGCCGGATTTGTGTCCCTGCCTCACATCTCTACTGGCACTTCATCTTTATTTCCCTGTGATATCCTCCTCCTCCTCCTCCTCCTCCTCCTCCTCCTCCTCCTCGCAGCACCGCCGCGCGCAGGCGGCCGTCACCCGGGCCCTACGGCGCGCGCGTGTGTGTGTGTGTGTGTGTGTGTGTGTGTGTGTGTGTGTGTGTGAGTGAGTGTGGCGTCGCCCTGGAGGCCACTGGAAGCAGCCCATCTGGCCACCACCTCACCAGCAGCTCCTCTTGAAAGGGAATATTATATTCCCCCTGTCTCCGTCACACCTGTGGAGGAGAAGGCCTGTGCTGGCTACATGGCTGAAGGGGAGGGGAGGACCAACAGCAGGCGCGAGCACGTGGGGGAAGAAAAGCAGGGGAGAAGGGGACGACAGACGAAGGCATAGAGAGAATGATGGTTTACGTCAGACTCACTCTTTGTGTTGGGAGTGGATGAGGGCCGTATGTGAGAGAGGCCCTACCCATGGAGAGAGGGACTAAACATGACTGGGGCAGAACAGAGAGAAATTGGGGGACGGGGCACGGGGGAGGGGGGGGGGGGGGTATGGTTTGAAGTGGAGAGTAGAAAGGGAAGAGCGGGACAGAGCGGTCTGCGAGGACCGTGCATGCCTGGGAAGCCCATTGTTATTCACTGCCTTCCCCTGACCCTCTGTTCACTAATTGGCCCAGAGCTGACAGTGCACACACAGGAGGATCTGAGGAAACACACACACACACACACACACACACACACACTCTCGCAAGGGTTCACCTTATACGCCCCACTTACGGATTTGACGATGGGCTTTTCACACTCGCTCTTGCCTCTGAGGGTTGTGCTACGTGTACTAAGTACGCACACACTACACACGGTAAAACCACGCTAACACGCACACACTACACACGGTAAAACCACGCTAACACGCACACACTACACACGGTAAAACCACGCTAACACGCACACGGGCGTAGGCCTCCACAGGCATTCAGGAACAACAAACAGGAATTCTTCCATGGGACATTCCATGAGAACACACACATGCATATCAAACCCTAGCATATCAAACGGGTATGGACTCAAGGTTGCTCCTGCATAGCTATCTCTAGACGAGCAAACCCACTCGTCGCACAAGCTTAGCTCCAAACCACTTGTCATGCTACACCCACATCTGTCCTGCTCAAAGACAGCTACAGCCAAGCCTCTACGAGCTAGCTTTCTTTCTCACTGCCGAACCATTGCTTGTAAATACGGTTCCATGAAGTCTCTCTGCTCTGTGGTCTATCTGTGTGTGTGTGTGTGCGTGCGTGCGTGCGTGCGTGCGTGCGTGTAGGTGTGTGTGTGTCAGACACCTGGAAGACTCCCTACCACGCCACAAATGATTACAGCTGTCAGAAAACCCTCAGTCATTTCACATAATCCACTTAGTCTTAGACCAACTGGCAGCACTGTAGCACCGAGCGTGTGTGTGTGTGTGTGTGTGTGTGTGTGTGTGTGTGTGTGTGTGTGTGTGTGCGTGCGTGCGTGCGTGTGTGTGCATGTGTGCGTGCGTGCGTGCGTGTGTGTACGTGTTTACATCCAGGGGGAGGAATATGGAACGATGCTGTCTATACGTCTTTGTTGCCCGCTGGTGATGAACACACACTCTCCTGCGTAGCAGCACAACACCTCACACAACCCTTTGTGTTGCCTTCTGTCACCACATCAACGATGCATTTCCCCAGTTATGGATTTGTAAATTATATTCCTTCAAAACGACAACACCCTGTATTTTACGATAAGTGGAAAGCCTGTGTTGTCTAACCTGGTGTCATGTGTTTGCTTTGTTTCACAGAGCGTAAAAAGATTACCTTGAGTATCGGGACCCGCTCGGTGTACAAGACCGTCTTCAACGTGGTCGGCTACTTACGGGGAAGGAAGAACCCAGGTAAATAAAAATACAAAGTCTTCTGAGTTGACTAAAACGGCCTGACTCCACTTAAATATGTATCACTATGGTTTTGGAGTCCAAACCAGAGATAGATTGCTTTTACCTCAGGCAGTAAAAAACTATAACAGATGATAAGAGGTTTGGGTAAAAAGTTACGGCTTTTTTTTTCTTCACCTTTCCCAGCCTTCAATCTATTTGCCTTATCGGTGGGCAACGAGAACAAGGCTGGCGAGTTATCTCCATGAGCCCGAGAGAGAACAGAGAGTTTGTAATCTGCCAGATAACTGTTCAGTCACATCATCATTACTTCCTGCCGAGGCCTCTTTACTTCCTGTGGAGAAACACCCCGACAGTGTGTGTGTGTGTTGTGTCTTTCTGCCTTTATCTGTGGCCGTACCTGCGCCCTGCATGTGTGTGTGTGTGTGTGTGTGTGTGTGTGTGTGTGTGTGTGTGTGTGTGTGTGCGTGCCCGAAGTGCGTGTGTGTGTACTCGGAGCGTGTGAGTGTGTGTAACCGGAGAGTGTGTGCGTGAGCGGGCCTATTCGAGTGTGCCGGAAAAGCCAAAGAGCCGGCCAACCCAGGTGCTGAAGCAGCTTTTTTTCGTTTGAGTCGTCTTTGACAAACGACCTCCTTAAAACAGTGTCTGCCCTGTCCCGGCCCGGCCCAGCACCAAACAGCCCGGCCCGGCCCGGCCCGTTGGTGTGGGGCTTGCCGCAGCGCGGGTTGCTAAGCATCTCGGAATGTGCTTTTAATTGCCGAGCGGCTCCCTCGCTCGCGGCGCCGTGATTTAATCGTTTAGGGGACATTTCGGAGAAGCCCTTCATCTTCCCCGCCATCCCTTCCTTGGCCCAGTGTTGCGTTGCCGGGGTCCTGTGGCTACCTGTCGGGTCCAAACGCTCCGCGATATTACCATGGTGATTTACCGGCGGATATTAGGGACGCCCATAATGGCCCAGTAAAGCAGATAATATGAGCCGCAAATCTCTGTGAAGGGCACCACTTTAACTGCTTGTTGGCTTTTGGTCATACGCCTTTTCCCTTGGTTAATGTCCCGGCAGTAAGGGGGGGGGGGGGACAGGTGCGCTTCGGAGCGTCGTCCTTGAGGAGAAGATGATGGGGCCGAGCTCGGAGCGTTTAAATCTTCTGCCAAAGCGTAGCCCACTCTTCTCGGTTTGAAATGAACTTGGTTCAGCAGAAGAAGTAGTCACTGCAAAACTTGTTGCCTTGAGGAATCTGCTTTTGTTCACACACACAGTCTCTGTTTTGTGTTTTTTCACCGCGCTGAGTCACTCAACAGCCTCAGAGCAGGAGTGTGTGGGGCGAGACCAAGGGATGTGTGAGTGAGTGTGGGTGTGCGTGGGTGTATTTGAGCGTGTGCGGGCCACTTTTTTGGTGATATTTCCATCCAGTACATCTGCCTCCATTGTGCCACTCCTTTCCTTTTAGACCGCTATGTGCTGGTGGGCAGTCATCACGACAGCGGGCAGGGAGGAGGATCCTCTGCTATCATGACTCAGCTCATCGCCACAGTGACGGAGCAGACCAAAAGGGGCTGGGCGCCGGACCGCACCACTGTCTTCTGTTCATGGGGGGGTTCGGCTTTGGGGAACATTGGTTCCTATGAATGGGGAGAGGTAAATATCGAGGGCCCAGGGGTGCAGGTCCCCTTCCTTCTCTTACACGTTCTGTAGCCTACTCTCATGGGCTATTTAGACAGTGGCTATGTTCAGAACCACATGCTTAAATACTATCTACTAGAGTACATACTGTATACTAAATAGTGAAATCAAAATCTAGTGTAATACTTTTTTACAAAGATTCGCTGAACATTTTACTCAACGTTTTATATTTCACAACATATATTTTCCAAATATAGTATGGAATCCGGGAACTTTTTCCATACTCAATTGCACATGTTATGTTCTGTTAACATGCAGCAAACACATATTTTCATCCAATTTACTATTTTAAAGATGCATAGTATTCGATTCCTAACACAGACAGCTTTTGTGATATGATGATGCATCTTTTACGCTGATGAGGATGGGGATTGTGGTTTTGTCACCCATAGATATTGGGATTAATAAACACCTTATAACTATGTGTGTGTGTGTGTGTGTGTGTGTGTGTGTGTGTGTGTGTGTGTGTGTGTGTGTGTGTGCGTGTGTGCGTGTGCGCGTGCGCGCGTGTGCGTATGTTTGTGTCCGTGTTCCAGGAGAACCGCGTGGTGCTGGAGAGCAGTGCTGTGGCCTACGTCAGCCTCCACAGTCCGGTCCGTGGGACAGAGAGCCTCCGGTCCACAGCTTCTCCCTCTCTGCTCCAGCTCACCGCCGACATACAGAGGGTACTGCCCCCATACCTACCTCTGAATAGCAGTTTGACATAACCCTGCATTGCTCCCATCCCACCCCTCTCCCGAAATGTAGTTGATTTAAGTGGATTTATTTTTCCAACCGCTCCATTTTCAGTGCTGGTTGATGTGCCGATCCCCTCCACTAAGGGGCCCTCTTTCTGTTCAGCGTGTCCCTGGTCCGTCCCCTGTCTGCCAGGCTGAGTAATAACCCATGGCGTGGTGGTGGAGGCCAGCGAGGCCAGGCTAACGTATTCCACTGTTTCTGTGTCTCTGTGTCCTCTGTCTGCCTGGCTCTGAGGCGGGTGCACAGGGTCAGGACGGAGGGCCCGGCAGCGCAGCCCAGCGCTCCTTTATTTCCTCCAGCCGCCATCATCTCCCTAATTAGTCTAAATGCCAGTCCACCTGTGACATTTGGGAGTAATAAAAGTATGACAGGTCTACCGTGCCGGCACCGTCTGCAGTGGAGGGGAGGGGACGAAAGGGAGGGAGGGAGAGAGGGAGGGAGAGAAGCGATGGAGAGAGGGGGGGGGGGGGGGGGTTGTGTGGTAGCAGGTGGAAGGAAGGAAGGAAGGATGCGAGCGAGAGAATGAATTATGAAGGGAGAGAGGGTGGGATAGGGAAGAAAGTCATCTTTCCACAAGGGATTTATTATTCTCTAGGTATGATTGCAAATTAAAGCAGGTCTTCTCAATCCTGCGGAGGAGCTCTCTGCTTTGAAAAGGATGTAATTACACAGCAGTCATTATTACCCCGGATTAATACACTTTAATTACCTTTACTACACTTTGGCAGAACAAAAGAGAAGCTTCATTGCGGTACTGGCCATCTCTCAGGACTGTCAGACGACCGAGATCTGGCTTTCCTCCTTTATAGGCCATTTGTTTATGGAGGGAAGTTAGCGAAACCTGGTTTGTCGCATCGCGCCCTACGCAGCTGTATATACCTATCCAACCTGTCTGTTGTTCTCTCTCTCTCTCTCTCTCTCTCTCTCTCTCTGTCTCTCTCTCTCTCTCTCTCTCTCTCTCTCTCCCCCTCTGTCTTCTGTCTTCCTATCCTTGCCTCTTTTCCCCCTAATTGTCCGCTGAGAGGTAGCCATATCTCTGGGTAGCACCAATCGCTCGATTCATCTTGTGAAGTGGCACTCCGAGCCGCCCCAGGTAGGCCCGACACTCTCAATATTTTGAGGCGCCCCTAACCACATCATAAATCCTGTTTGTGCAACAGCCATAATACGTTCTACTTATCTTAGTTTGCAGCGCTGTCTTCAAAGCCGAGATGCTGTTGCGTTGATGGGTTGGGAATGGGTGCTTGGGAACCAATTACAATAAAAACAGATACTTCTTTTGGGATTATACAGCGATGGGAGCCTTGGAAAGTGAGCGTACAAAATAAATAGAGAGAGACTTTCATCATTTAATTGGGTATTGTTTGGGCGATGTGTTTGTGTGTGTGCGCGCGCAATGAGGTGGGTGTGTTGTGTTTAGTGGGCGACTATCTCCGTTTTAAACTGAAGGCCGGTAGTGGTTCCCTTGCTGTGGGGAGCGAGCGTAGGAGCCATGTTGTCCCTCACCCCCACCCTCCACCCAGAGTCCCCCAGTCAGGGCACACGGTGGAGCAGCCTGCCTTCGTTACCCCACCGGGCCGGGCTGTGTTAACGGCCTCCTCCGCCGCTCTGCCGCTCTGCGGGCCCTTAGTCACCCAGACACCGTCCATTAGCTCCACGTTGTCGTGCCCGGGGGAGACGTGGATGGATCCCCGGTTGGAGCCCCGTTTGTTCCCAGGCAGTTTGTTTGCATAACAACGTGGGATCGTGGCTCCGAGGCTCGACGGGAGTGTAAACACCAGGGGGGGGGGGGGGGGGGGGGGGGGGGGCCGAGCATCTGGGTCACTGGCGCCGGCGGTGCCTCCCCAGGTATCTCTGCCGCAGCGTGTCGGCGGGTTTCTGGTTCAGGCTGAACACTTGACAGGGTCTGGCCTGGTTAAAACACCGCGGGCTCCACCTCTCCCTGCCGTGGTGTAAGAAAGCGGCGGGGCAGCAGACGTTCGGAGCGGCTGTCTGTAGCCCCCGTCTCGTAACGGCTGCTACCAGAGCCTGCCTTTCTGCTTCGCCACGTTCAACGTGTTCCACCGGCAACACACCGATCAGGAGCCCCCGGTAGCCGGCCGCAACTCTCACAGCCAGTCCGTCTCCGGATGCTCCCCTCTTGATTTCAAATAGTCAAATGGAAGTCTGTCGCGCGCGGCTCACGCCCCGCGAACAGCAGTCGTGCTTTGACCTGACGCTATCGGGCACTTTGAATCTTCCGCCGGTCTATTTTTTATTGACTTTCTTCCACAGCAAAGGTCGGCGTGACACAATGAGACTGTGATGTGGCCTCAATAAAAGCCCCCCGCCGTGACAGACGTCCTGGGCACTGGGTAATAATCCACTTTACACAGAGAGCCTCTGTCGCGTCGGAGGAGACACACGTTCGATGAGATAGGGCGAGAAATTGCGAGCGATTTGGCGTACAGTAAATAGATTGTGTGTGTGTGTGTGTGTGTGAGAGAGAGAGAGAGTAACTGAGTTTTCGTGTGCGTTTGTATCAACATCATGGCTGTGTGTTCATATGTGGTCCGTGCGTGCGTGTGTGCGTGTGTTACGGTTAATCCTGCCAAGGGCTGGATTCATAGACAGAGCAACACTGCCATGAGTGATGAGATACTGGAGATCCTATGCGTCACTGATCTTATCGGGAACATTGGCCGCTTTGAAATCACCCCCTGCTGAGCTTCAATGATTGATTCCATTGGAGTAAATACTCCTTTAACAACAACCTCCTGGGCATTTCACATGCTGTTTACTGTCCGTTTACTGTCCGTTGCAGCAATACACAGCTATATTTATTCAACGTATTATCAACAGCATATTCCCCCTGACACTGAACATGACTCAATAGTGTGTGGTGGAGGGTTCAGAAACGTACGTTTTCCTTGGATTTGGGGTTACATCATGTGATAGCCTTTTCACACGTCTCTGCAGGACTATTAACGTCTCTCTTTGTGGTATGGTTTTACACGTTGTTCCAGACTGCTGGCACGGCCTCCACCAAAGAGACGGAGTCAGTCGACCCTGTATAAATGCATACATGTATTATTAATAATATTAATAATAATAATATTAATAATAATAATAATAATAATAATAATAATAATAATAAAAATAATAATAATAATAATAATAATAATAATAATAATAATAATAACCCTGTGGATGCCGGCCTGCACAGCGCTGTCTGGCTCTGCTTTGTGGAGAAACACAGACATCCGTGATTCCCGTTCTTCATCAGTCACTGTGCAAATGGTGGCCGTGTAGAGGAGCCACTCTCCCGATCACGACAAGTCATTCCATAAACCTGACTTTCTGTGGAAATGTATCATCCCGTTTACCAGGCAGTTATTGCGGTTGAATTAGGGCAAGGCATGCGGTGTGGAAAAGGTTAATAATCCATCATCTTAAAAACAATTAGGGTTTAAATGTATGCGTGTTGCCTTCAATGCTTTTATTGAATCATTCTTCCTGTTGTCTTTGCCAACCTATAATTCCATCAGTGCATCTTAAAATGTCTGATATGAGCCAAGGGAAGCACCTAAACCACAGCACAGTCATAATCCAAGGTCTGTATTTTTGGAAGAATCGCATTAGGGAGCATTCTGGGAGATCTTAACCTGCTCACATTTGACCCAAAATAAATTAAAGAGAAATAATGGCCTCGTTTGTACTTAACCTACAACCTTGGAATATTGTAATTACTTAAAGTAATAAAAATGCATTGATGCCAGTTCCCTAAGTGCTTTCTCATAAATGCCTTATTTTGGAAGCTAAAAGTGAGTGCAGCCTGCCTCCTGCGTTATCATTGTCTAAATATAATCTCTTCTATTGCCTCTGGGGATGGTTATGGATGCCTGTGCAGGGTGCACGTGTGCGCGCAGCTATACCCACACATTAGTGTTGTTTCTTATCCCACATAGGGCTGAGGGTCACGGGGGGTGCTAGTGACTACAGCGGGCTTCTCTGCGCCGGCTGTGAATGGATAGGAGTGGAGCGGCGCACTGGTGCTGGCCGGCAGAGTTACCGCCCCTGGCCTGTATTTATCACGCACACAGAGAGAAGGATGGTCAGCGTTATTTTACCATTCACACAGCCAACGCGCCAGAGAAGGGGAGAGAAGAAGAGTATCATAGAGTACAATCTGTAGAGAAGACCCTGGAGACACGATTTAGGGGAAAAACCACTTGAAGGACACACACTGTGAATGAGGTCTTGTGTGACACAAATGTCACGTCTTCTACCTGCCTCTGTGTCACGTCTGTTGCTGCGGCTCCGTAAGATTCATCCGTGAAGAGAAGGCGAGTCACGCCGAAAAGAGACAATTTGATTGGATCGCCGTCGAGACAAACGCGCTGTCCCAAGAGTTTATTTCTTCATTTGGCCTTGTTTTCTGGTGTTATTTTAACCAAGGAATATACCCCAGGCTCAACATTCTCCCTCGACTCTCTCCCTCGCTCTCTCTCTCTCTCTCCCCCTCCCTCCCTCCTCTGGGTCTCCAGCAGGTTTTATGCCCGGTGTAGGCTATCAGTTAACCCCAGATCAATAAACCTCTGCTAGTATACCCGCACCACTGATAAATAACACTAGGCCGCCTTCTCTCTCTCTCTCTCTCTCTCTCTCTCTCTCTCTCTCTCTCTCTCTCTCTCTCTCTCTCTCTCTCTTTCTCTCTCTCTCTCTCTCTCTCTCTCTCTCTCTCTCTCTCTCTCTCTCTCTCTCTCTCTCTCATATTTCTTTTGGTTAGTGTTTTATGAATTGTTAAATTACATTGATTTTCAGGATGGCATGTACTCTTCTCTGAGCATCATGTGTTTAATGCAACATGTGTGTGCATGCTTAACATGGTGATATTAAGATGCATACCGCAGATGTTATATGTAGTTTATTGGGATAGCTTGAACCGTCGCATGCATAAACAGCCTCCGGTAAGTGTTGCATTTGGAAGCTGAGGCCTGCAGTGTAATTGTGCTAATCCAAAGCCCTGGGGGGTAGTGAAAGTATAGATATGGAGATGGGCGGACTGGGATGTTGGAACACACATCTGATTGTTTGGCTGAGGCCTTTGAAAGGCACTCTGTGACGGAGAGGCTCTAGTGTGCCACCCTATGGTGGGAGTGGTGAACTCCATCCCCTTCAGGAGTTAGTCAGGAGCCCAAACTGAGATCAACCTGGTCGGCGTGTTTCTCTTTCTCACAGCCCCCTTCGCTCTCTCTCTCTCTCTCCTTCTCTCTCTCTCGCCTTCTCTCTGTTTCTCTCCCACTGTCCGTTTCTCTTTCTCTGTCGTATGTGATGAGTCGCTCGTTTCATGGAGTGTGAGGCGTATCTTTTGCAAGTGAACAGCTGCAAATGACATTTCCAAAGATTTCACCCTCTGGAAATGAAGTGTTATTATGCAAATCATAAAAAAAGTTGTCTTTTTTTTCTCCCCCCATCCCATTGTTAGTGGAAAGATTTGTGGTTGTGCAGCGCGAGTGTCTCTTTTAGGCTGAGCTCCTTCACCTTACTAAATGTGTTTGCAGATAGTCCTGACTGTGTACGTGAGTGTTGGTGTGTGCGCATGTACTGTAGGCTTAATGGCCTATTTGTATGTGTGCGAGATGTGTGCAAAAATGCAGGTTGGATTTGACTTGATCACGTTTTTGTCCGCTTCTCTATGTACTGTACGTGTGTGTGTGTGTGTGTGTGTGTGTGTGTGTGTGTGTGGAGGGATAGCCCGCGGCTGCTTCTGCTTGGCTTCGTTCCAATGTGCTGCCTCCTCTCCTCTGCAGGATCGTTTAACTGCAAATAAATAAACAATGATTTCACTCTCTCCTTATCATAGCAGACAAAGAAATGAAATATTGACCGTCTGTGCCGCAACGCTCCGTGAACTCACCCATTCCTTCGGCTCACTCCATCCTCCTCCCAACTCTCTTCACGGGAACCTTTGGGCTCTCCGAATGTCCGTCCATGCCGGCTCCTCCCATCGTCTTCTGTCTCAGATGGTGTCCGTGTTTAATGGCCTTTGCCGGCTTGCCTCACGACGAGAACAAGGAGGGGAGGGGGAAAAAAACCACTGCGAGTCCCGGACCAACCCCCTCTCCACGGAAAATGGTCGACTGTTCCTTTGACATTTATAGGCAAAGGCAGCAGAAACATATTGCCTAGCGGAGAGTAAAAGGCGTTTGGGTTATTTCTGTGCTGAAATGAAACTCTTATAGGGACCCTTTGCGTATCTCATCCTCGCACTTTGTTTGTGGAATGACTTCTGTGTGGGAGATTGTCCTTGGGGATTGTTCGTGTTGCAGAACGTGTTCATTCTTGGCAAAAGACAGCCGTACCCAGCCATATGTAGCGCCAGATAAACCTGTGACACAAGCATAATATACCTGTGAGCACTAAAGGCTATCGTTTGTCAGCTTTCTCAAGATCATTTCCATTTTGTCAGATTATTATTTATAAGAACTAGACAGTGTCGGAGATACATTATAACAAAATAGCAGCCTCTTTTCCCGTCTTTCAGATCTCTGGTCTAGGGGAAGATATTTATTCCAAACCTCCTTCCTTTCCTCTTAGACTGAAGCTCCACTGGGACTTTGGAGCCCAGCCGCAGTAGACCAAAATATGTTTTTAAAAAGCAAGGAGGATGAAACCTTTAATCTTTAAGCTACATCTCAGCTTTTTTCCCCCCGGTCTAAAACATTTATTAGAAGCGTTTCCCCTCCACATGGGTAAAGTGCTTGTGTTTGGGAGGAATCTGGATCTAGCCGCTAGCCCTCACAAACATGGTTGAAACGGCCCGTCTTACCACAGTCACTCTCTATGGTGCCTGTCTGGTCGTCTGTATGGCTGTCAGAGACTGTCAATCACACAGCTCCTTTGCCTGTTTCATTTTCAATGGTTAAAATAACAGTGGTAATTACTACTATCGCCCTCCCTCTCTGGGATCCAGCACCAGTTTATTCCTGCGTTTACAAATGTGTGTGTGTGTGTGTGTGTGTGTGTGTGTGTGTGTGTGTGTGTTAGTACATGATGCGTAACCATTGACTGGAGTATTTCTCTCTGTCTCCCTCTCTCTCCCTCTCTCCTCCCCCTCTCGCTGTGTACTCCTGGTCCCTCAGAGACAGCTGCTGAGCTGTATTCGAGGAGGAAACTGCCCGGGACCAAATGTCAGCTCTCTGCAGTTCCCCGGAGACGTGAGCTTCTTCGCTAACCAGCTGGCCATCCCCACCGTGGAGTTTGCGTTTGAGCAGACCAAAACCGTGGAGGTACGGAGACACGTGCACACGTCCAACAGCTGGCGGCCGGTGAGGCTAGACAGCTCAATTTACATACACTAAATATGCTTGGTTTGGTTTCGCCCTGGAAGTTCTACGGTGTCAGTCAGTGGACAAATGGACTTTTCAAAGGGAGAGGCACATAGTCACGGCCTGCAGGGAAAACGAGAAACCCAGGTGTGACGACGCTGTCCGGACTGACACAGAACTTAGATGAAGGCCTTTCGAGAATATGTTTATAGACAAGGTTTCACTAACAATTTTAATATAGGTATAGTCCAAGGTTTATCGCCAGCATTTGTCCCTATTTCCAAAAATGGGTAATCCGTAGAATTTTCCACTTTGCTTCCATATGTGAAAACACAGCTGATATCACAGAATTACAACAAATGGAGGCGGATGGTTCATCTCCCTGAGTGTGCCAAGTGAGAGGCTCATTTGAGAGTTAGCCTGATGGCAGACATCTGCTGCATCGAAGAATAATAGCTTCATTTTCTCGACGTTTAATATTTTAAAGCAATTTACCAAATACAGCTCGACACGATCGGGGATGCTTTCGGTCTCAGGACCAGCCCGAAAAGAAACACAGATTTACCAAATCGTCGCAGTCCCCGTGCTTTCAGTAAATAATGCAATATTGATGTTCTTCCCACTGCCCCAGGGTCTCTACTCTAGAGCGCTAATGAGCTGTGGTGTTCCCCCATTCCTCCTGAACTCAAATTCATGGATAAACATCATAGGGACTGTAAAGCAGAACTCTGTCATACAGCCATGCAGCGTCTGATCCACAGTGTCATACAGGCTCCACTGCAGTACACACCTCATACACAGCACTCCACATAGCAGCGTTTACACTCGTCACACATTATCAGTCCCGGCACCACACAGACCATCACTCTCCGTCAATGTAGCCTCCCTCTTTGCCCAGCCTATAGGCGTGTATATTCATATCCGCGTACGCGTCACTAGTGTAAACGTAACGTGAAGTCAGCAGCTGCTGTGTCCCCAAAGCTGCCGTCTTTGTGACAGAAACACCGTCCGACACGCACACGTGTTCTCTCGTTTCACATCTGTTTCTCCCCGGCCGCCCGCCCGCCGCCTCCTCCAATGGATTCCCAGCACGCTCCCGGCTTGCACCGCTGTTTCAACCTCCAGGTAAATAACGTGGCGCTTCATCGAGTTTGGGAAAGTACTGCGAGGTAGGGAAAGTTTTCTCGCAGGTATCCACTCTGCAATCAGGGGAGTGGGTGCCAATTAGCCTCATTAGAGGCGCCGAGATTTGATTAGACCAAAAGTGATTTCAAACTTGACCGACTCAACTCCACCCCCCCCCCACCCCCCACCCCCCCGAAGGGCACGATATCGGAGGAAGCCACGGTGGAGGCTGGGACGTGAAAGATTTGGGATTTGTTCACAGTGTGTCCTCTCATTTCATGCTTTGAATGAGCTGTGCCTGGCCGTTCCTTTGTGTGGGGACGGGGGGGAGCGGCCCACCTGTAATTCCCCTCTCTCAGGGTGTGGAACTAATTCGGGCCGATTGGGTGAACGAGGAGATAAGCGCGGCATCGACGGGCCGACCTAGAAAATAATGTATTCCACACAACGTTAGACACAGCAGCGAGGACAGGAGCCCGCACTGCTGCAGGAGCACAGGAGCAACCTCAGTGCTGGTCCCTCCACAAGTAGACCAAGTTCCCGTGACGTTCCAACCCACTGGTTCCCAGGAAGTGAGTCAGGCGGGTGTTGACTGCTGACACCACTAAGCCTCTCTCCTGTTTGGTAGGCACAGCCTCGTCGGTGTTGTTGTTTTGGTCAAGTTGCCCGATTAAAGACCACATGCCGTCCGTTTTGAAGAAGGCATGTGGGTGTCGTGGTAAACGGCTGGTCTGTGCTGATGGAAGGGGAAGTCGTGTCGTCTTCGATGGGCAGGGAGACACCTGTCCCACCCCGGCCTCCCGTCTCTGTACCGTGTGCCAGGCACTGGGCTGGGTGAGCGGGAATAGCGTGGGAATTTCATTTGCATCGCGGTCTCCTGTACAGCTGGCCACGGTGGGCCCCTTGGTGCTCCACATGGTAATGATGCAGCCGGCTCTCCTCCAGACTCAACGCTCACCTGGAATATCTCCATTCATCTCTGAACACGGGCGCGGCGGCAGAGAGAGAGAGAGAGAGAGAGAGAGACAGAGAGAGAGAGAGAGAGAGAGAGAGAGAGAGAGAGAGAGAGAGAGAGAGAGAGAGAGAGAGAGAGAGAGAGAGAGAGAGAGAGAGAGAGGCAGAAGGAACAGAAGTGGCGGGCACAGACGAGAGGCGGGGGTGACAAAGGGAGGCGGAGACGGAGAGGCACGGGGAGAGGCAGAGCCACGGAGACGCCATCTCTCTTGATGTCTCTGCCAAGAGCTAGAGTGAGCCACACAAAAAGACCGTCGAGAGGTTTTTAGATTTTCTTATGACCTCAAACTATTGTTTGATGATGTTCTTCTTAACATTCCGGCACTGACAGATTTCTTTTTGGGATCCTTTGTTTGTTGTTTTTTAGACTGGTTTCGAGTTAGACATTTTGGTTTTGATCCACTAGATTGGTTTTGATTTTGCCGTCAGCTCAGGTTTGTGTGGGGAGTTTGAGTTTGGAATGCGTTCTCCCTTGTCCGCTGTGCAGGGATGTTCTAAGGCGGCCATCGTTAAGCGAATGTGAGATGCGACGTCTAAAACATGGTGTCCGCTGGCCGGCCTTTTCCCTCTCGTCTGATTTTCTCTCAGACCCTTCAACCATCCATAATACATTCAAAGTGCCGAGTAAGACGGAATAGATTCATAAAACAAATAAGACACCAGAATGTGTCCTTTTTACCCGCCGCCCACCTGAGCACAGCTGTTCTGTGAGACTGGGTGCTTGCCTGCGCATAAGCAAGAGAGAGAGGATTGGCGCGCGCGCGTGTGTGTGTGTGTGTGTGTGTGTGTGTGTGTGTGTGTGTGTGTGTGTGTGTGTGTGTGTGCAGCAAATGTACTGTAGTGTGTGTGCGTCCACTTGTATCTGCGTGTGCATGAACGCATGCATGAGTCTCCGACCATCTGATGAAGACAGTGAGCTCCCATGCCACGGTTTGTACGTCTGTCTCTTTCACCCAACATGCCTGGCTAAGCATTTGCCGAGTGACACTGGTGTGCCTCTAACTGTGAGAGTAACCTTTCCCTGGCATTCGAGCCATCGCGCCGCATTAGGGAGGCAGCCTGTGAGACAGCGGAGAGAGAGAGAACACACAGCTGACTGGGAGCCGGGGGCCCCTACAGGCCCCTGTTGGCCCCTGGAGCACATGAGCCTTCCAAGCACACAAACAAGCCCGCACACACACGGTAACACGTGCACAGCTCAAAAACACGGAAGTATGCACATAAAGGCACATGCACACTCATGTAAACACATGCACGTACGCACACACACACACACACACACACAAACAAACACATGTGCATGGCCAACACCCACAGTTCTCCTGGGTTAGACCAACACTAGAGGACTCATCTGAGCACAGGAAGCCAGATCGGACATGACACAGTGGCTCCAAGGCCCTCCTTTCCTGCCCTCCTGTTCATGTACGTGTGTGAAGGGGGTGCAGGGTGTGGATGGGTCTGTGTGGGTGTTGGTCTGACCCGGGGGCTTCCGTGTTTTTAAACTTGCACGTACAGTATGTACAAAAATTGCATATAGCAGTCTGTGCTCCAGCTTTTGTTTTTCCATTCCGTTTGGCTTATGAAAGAGTAAAAACACCATGGTGACACCAAACACACTTTCCCCTGAAAAACAATTTATTTGAATGTAACTAAGCGAAAAACAATCATTGAGCTTTAGAGTACAGCTTTTTATTAAAAAGTTGTTGACGTTATTATTTCTGTATCAACCGACTAGCGTGGCAAGCCAATTGCTGTAAACAAGACCCCGTGTAGAGTGCTGTGAAACGGTCATCTAAGTTCAGGAATGTGTAACGCCAATTGCGGACTGAAAGGCAATTGTGCCTCACCCACATGATTGCGGCTGCCAACATCATTTGAGCCTTTTTGTTCTGAATTCTAAATGAGGCTGCTCAGACTAGGTCTGCTGGGGGGGGGGGGGGGGTCCATTGACGCTTTTAGCTCCTGAAGATGCTCGCCCTGTCTGTAAGAGCGGCTGTGTAGACTATCAACACAGTGGTGCAGCTGCCAGCTGTTTGGTCACGTTTTGGCACAGGGAAGCACTGTACATCTGGGTCTGTACCCTGTAGACAAGACGCTTAGCGTTTTGCGTCACCATATAGCTCCGCGACACTCTGGGCCGGGCCAGGCTGTTCTGTCATGTTTTCAGCCGACAGTTCCCACTCAAATAAACCACAAGCCGTCAACTCGCTGATTGTGGAGCTGTCTGTCTCCATGGGCAGCTGTTCTGCCGGGGCGCTGCCAAAATAAGTGACACGGGCGGTTTGGGAGCTGCGCCACAGCTCGTCTTCCCCTCTGCCTCTCTCTCTGCCTCTCTCTCTCTCTCTCTCTCTCCCTCTCTCTCTTTCTGTGTCTTTCTCTCTCTCTCTCTCTGTGTCTCTCTCTCTCTCTTTCTCTCTCTCGTTCTGTCTCTCTATCTGTCTCTCTCTCTCTGTCTCTCTTTCTCTCTCTCTCTCTCTCTCTCTCTCTCTCTCTCTCTCTCTCTCTCTCTCTCTCTCTCTCTCTCTCTCTCTCTCTCTCTCTCTGTCTCTCTGCGTATCCGGCTCAGTCCTCCCGCTCTCTCTCGGCATCACGTTCACTTAGTCTTAACAGGGAGTGGCAGAACAAGGAGCCTACCCAGGATGCTCTGCAGCGCCAGATGGTTACGTCCAGCCGTCTGTCTGGATCGCTGTTCCCTGCGGCTCCCGGGTCAGAATTGATTGTCGGCCCGGGAACACGGCAGCCGAGCCGCCGGAGCTGATCCCAACGCCGGCCTGGAAACCAGTGGAGGAGGGCAGGGAGCTGCAAGGAGGAGGACATCCGTCTGTCAGAGTCCGAGGTTGAAAAACATTCAGCGGAGGCGGAACGAGCGGTGCAACCGGGGACGAGCGTGAGGCGCGAGAGTCGGGCAGGAAATTGACAGAGCGATCGTCTGTGCTACCAGGGCGCGTCGCAGATTATTGAACAAGCATCCAGGTGATCTATGAGCAGCAGCAGTGTTTTCCTTTATGATATTCAGACCAATTACGCTGAGCTTTCTGGCCGCCGACTGTCAGTCACCGAATCCCTCCACCGCCTCGGGATTGCGCCTTTATCAAGTTCGGGCGATCGATATCAGATGCAGCGAGAGGAGCAGGGGGAGATTTTGGTTTCTGACAGATGTTGATTGTTATTGATACAGTTTGAGCTTTTTCTTTGCTGAAGTTAAACAATTAAAGTGGTGGACTCCGCGTTGCCGACTAGGACGCCGGATGCAACGTTGACTGGGATCTGAGATCCATTGGACTGGATATTGGCCTGCTATTTTCAGTTATACTGACTCCAACTATTCAGTTTGAATGTAGATAACTGAACCGGAGTAATCTTCTGATAATATAATATATATTAGAATCGATAATAAAGGGGAGCCAAAGTAATGTTGAAGGTTTTAGAGACGCTCAAAAGCAGGTAAAAGTACACACACTCCACGTGTTTGGAGGGAGTTCTAATAAGGTGCTAATTACCCAGACAGTCTGGCATGAGACAGACATAATTAATAAATGCTGTCTAACACTGAACATAGAAAAAACACCTCACGATGTGACATATATTCCGATGTACTAATGCCATGCGCTTCATACTTTGTCTTCGTTCCTGTGGTGTTGTCTTGATTCCTCTGATGTTTTTCAGCACAAGGTCCACCATGTCCCCTGGACCTGAGAGAAGAAACCATTTCTTTTCTCTCGCACCTCATCTGAGATTCCTCTCCCTCAGTGAAGATCTCGCCTTTTCCCACTCTCAGCTCGCTTTGAAACGAGGCCACATCCCAAAACGGGACACTCGGTCCGCTGGGAGTGTACACTCTGGGGTAATGCTCCATTAGTCCTTATTTATGGCAATGAGACGCCCAAGTTTGCCCTTTAACAGGAGGCTGAGGATGAGAAAGGAGAAGAAGCCATTTGTCTCGTGATTTGCCCTGCCTCCTCCGATTGCTCATCTCCATATCTTGGAGCATAGAAAGAGACATTTTCCCACCAACTATTCGACATGAAAACCAGAATGCTATTCCAAGGCATTCGTAGCAGTGGGTGGGTGGGTGGGGGGGGCGGGAATTCATTGATTGCTCGAGGCGACAGGAAGACACGGCAGCAGAAACGCTCTGTGCAAATAAGGGTTGGCCGGAGTTTGAACTCGTGGGCAAAGAGGGACTCCAAGGCGTTTCCAAAAAACCCTCCTCCTCCCAACGCTTTGAGGAAACGGGGGAGAACCGACGCCGCGTTCCCTGACGGACGTGGACGGGATCGCGCGCTTCCCCCTCGCTCTATGTGGGTCACCAAGCCAGCAGTGGGCTCCCTCCTGAGGACGGCGGTGGCTGAGCCTAATGTGAATGTAATCGGATGGCATGCGGGTGAACGCATGCAAAGCGGCCCCGGCCCCGCCGTCGTCTCCCCCCCCCGCGCGGTGAGGACCCCGCCCGCTAACACGCCCTGACAGCCGGGCACGCGTGTGTTTTGTCACAGGGAGAGGCTGCGGCGGCCAGGAGCGCCGTGCCGTCACATACATTTCCCCCTCTCGCTCTACATGGAGAAATAGACTGTGTCAAACTCATCCCCCCCTCCCACACACACACACACACACACACACACACACATTCACACACACACACACACTCACACACACACAAAGGAGCATGGCAAGCATCTGTTTGTCTGAATGGAGGTGCTACAGGTGTGTATCCTCTGAAGCTGCCGGTGGATTGGAGGCCTCTGGGAGCACAGCTCCACCAGCCGCGGTTGTTTGGGACCCTCTGTCACCCTGGGACGGGTGGGTAGGGATGGGCCACCTTCTCCTCCGTTCTCCTAGGCTCTCTGACGTGAGGGTACTGTAACCCGCTGCCTCCACTGAGTGGTCTCGCGCTGCGCTCTGACTGCCGCGTGACTTCCCACCCAGCGGTGAGCCGGCCACGTCCCCCCCTTCCCCCCTGTCCCCCCCTGTGTGGATGCTCAGTGGCGGCCCCGGCACGTTGTGATTTCCTCATCTCCTGCTCCCCCAGTGACACCCAGTGGCAAGCTCCGCTTCGGAGAGGAGCGCGGCGGACCGAGGGAGGGAGAGAGAGAGGGAGAGCAAGAAGCTAGACAAACAACTACAGCCCCCCACCCCCAGCAGGCCAGCCCTCTCCGTTCACAGTGGGAGCCCGCCCCCCCTCCCCTCAGCACCGGTGAAATGAACACAGCACGCACAGGAGCGCTCTATTGAGCCACCCTTCTCTCTGTCTCCGTCTAGAACCTTCTCTATCATAATGCCTCTATCGCTGCGTGTCCTTCGCTCTCTCTCTCTCTCTCTCTCTCTCTCTCTCTCTCTCTCTCTCTCTCTCTCTCTCTCTCTAATTGTCGCTCTCTCTGTCTCTTCCTCTCTGCAAGAGGTTTCTTCCTCTGTTATCAGTCCCGGGGACGGGAGAGCCAGGCTGGGATTGAATTGAAGGATGGTCAGAGGCACGATGCCTGCGTGTGTTAGTGGGTGGTAGACGACGTTGTGCACTGTTGGGAGTTGTCTTGTGTGTGTGTGACTGTGTGTGTGTGGCTGTGTGTGTGTGTGTGTGTGTGACTGTGTGTGTGACTGTGTGTGTGTGTGTGTGTGTGTGTGGCTGTTTGTGTGACTGTGTGTGTGTGTGTGACTGTGTGTGTGTGTGTGTGTGTGTGTGTGTGTGTGTGTGTGTGTGTGTGTGTGTGTGTGTGTGTGTGTGTGTGTGTGTGTGTGTGACTGTGGCGGTGTTTTCGGGAGGTTAGTGGACGCTGGTGGGTTGCCTGTGTCTGTGAACGGAAAGATCATTAACTCTGCCTCTGCAGACTAATCGCCGTCAAACACTGCTTAATCCCCTCTGGAACAGCGGGACTGGAAGCCATGCTCTCCCTGGGAGCGCGGCGGCAGAGGTGGATGGATGGACGGGCACGGGCAGAGAGAGAGAGAGAGAGACAGATACAGGGGAAATGATGCACAGAGAGAGGCAGCCAGACAGAAACCACCACGTAATGTGAAACGCTCACATGTGAAATACTGAATCATTCCAAACCCTTTTTTTTATTTGTCTGCTTGTCTTTTGCGGGCGTTGTTTATATTCAATCAATTTATTCTCTCAGCGCCTTTCAATCCCAAACAAATCAAAGAGCCTGTGTTTGGTCCCCGTTGAAGTACAAATCGATAAGCAATGCCATAGACTGGCGTCGGCTGTCATTAACCACGAGAGCGACCCATGAATATTTGATGCTGTGGACGAGGGAGCTGGGAACGGCTGGTGGCGCGCGCGGGGCCACCTCATGCAGGGAGCGCTGTGCCACCTCACGTGAGCCTTCCGCTCCGTGCTCCAAGAGTCTCCACCGCGTCTCCTGCACCACGTCCAGGAATCCCTTTTTTGCCGAAACCGACGCGGCGGACGACGCCTACTTTCGATGGAAGGCCGATTTGAGCGGAGAGGCACTTCAGGTCGGCGTCAGCGCTCGAACGCTCTACTACCTTCCAGTGGAGTCCTAAAGAAGCAGCACCGCAGGCGAAAGCAGCCCTTAACCCATAAGAAAATAGTACAGGTAGAGGAGGTTTCAGACTTGGCATAAGAGATGGTCAGAATTGACCCCAAGCTTCCTATCGATATTGATAGATCGATAGATTCGATAGTTATTCGGGGAGGAAGCAGCAAGGAGCACAAAAGCTGTCTTGCAGAGGTTAGACCGCTCCGTCGGACTGGTCCAGTGGCACTTCTCGTGAAGAGTGTGGGTGTGAACCCCGTTGTCCTGGAAAAACACTCGCCCTCTAGCCCTGTGTGTGTCATGGCCACCTAATCATCTCCTCGGCTCCCCGTTGGCTCATGTAGCCCCTACCCTGCCCCGTGTGGCTCTTCAGACGGTCTTAAAACCAATGTGTGGGGGGGGAGTCTGGAGCATAACGGCTGTTGTAGCATCCCCCAGGTGGCTGCTACACGCTGACGACTTAACCACAAGTGTCCGCCTAAAATAAAAGCACTTTGGAAGTCTAGAAAAGCACCATATCAAGTATAATTCTTATGAATTATGATTCTGTTGCTTTTGTTCAAGACCAGCTTTGGCTGAAGTGCTCGGCGGCAGCAATTGACCACAGGCGGGCAACAGTCAGGGCCCTTGCCGCTGGATGGGCGGGCGATACGCCTTACGTCAGCAAGCTGTCCATCAGGGAGTGTAGGGAGGGGAAGCTGAAGAAAGCTCGTTGCGGGAAAACGCTACCAGACGTCAACTGAGAGTCCCACGGGAGATTGCAACCACACATTTAAGACAAGAGCCATTACTCTAGTGGAACACACAGCAAACTGCTCGCTTAGAGCAGTGCGGGACGACGCCGCGGACCAAGCCTACCAAAGAAGTCAACTCTGTGACGGCGAATCAGCGGCTGAGGGAGAGCAAAGCCGTGCCGGAGAACAAAGGCCTGTCCTGTGGAGGTGGGATGCCGTGGAATGTGCCAGCAGTAACCGCATCAGGAAATAGGGATGTGCGGCAACGACTTGCGCCACACCATTGAGGCTGCTTTAGCCACGGCGGAAAGAAGTAGCCAGTGACTGTGGCTGACGGGGAGAGTCCAATCTACAAAGAACATCCTGCTGGCTATGGTACGAGTGGGCCACTTGGTGCTTCCTAGCATCGAGGTCACAGTTATTTGAGCATTCTGAGGAGCGGTTCTTCTTTTGGCTTTGCCCGTATCGACCGGGCGCGTCCCGAACTGACTCTACACGTCCCGCCCGCTGAGGCTCTGCTTACGCTTCTTGCCTCGCCTCCCCCATTACGTGACTCGTAGAATTCCCGGTGACTCTCGTTATCTACTGGACCTGCTATGGAGGGACCTAGAAAAGCAAGGCGAAGGAGGGGAAAAGAGAAGCAACTCAATGGAAATGCGGCCGAGGTGGAACTAAACTCCACCATGGCTCTTCAGTCACGTCTCCCTTCTGTCTTCTTCTTCTTCTTCTTTTTTTCCTGGAGCAAAAATGGGAAGGTTTGAAGAGAGAAGGCTTGCCTCCTTTTATGTACCTCGGTCTCTCTCTCTCTCTCTCTCTCTCTCTCTCTCTCTCTCTCTCTCTCTCTCTCTCTCTCTCTCTCTCTCTCTCTCTCTCTCTCTCTCTCTCTCTCTCTCTGTCTCTCTCTCTCTCTCTCTCTCTCTCTCTCTCTCTCTCTCTCTCTCTCTCTCTCTCTCTCTCTCTCTCTCTCTCTCTCTCTCTCTCTCTCTCTCTCTCTCTCTCTCTCTCTCTCTCTCTCTCTCTCTCTCCTTATAGCAGTGTCCTTATTTCACATGAGCTCACTGCGTGAACTTTTACTCTGAAGTCTCTGCTTGATTAAATTAGAGATAACTGGCAAGGACTCATCTCTGTCTTTCTCTCTCTCTCTCTCTCTCTCTCTCTCTCTCTCTCTCTCTCTCTCTCTCTCTCTCTCTCTCTCTCTCTCTCTCTCTCTCTCTCTCTCTCTCTCTCTCTTCTCCAACACCTTAGATTATTCCCCCCTTATTCTCTCTCTCCCCCCCCGGTATGAATATGCATGTGCTTGTTGCCAACAATAGCTGCATTAGTCGGTGGCTGCTGTGAAACGGTGTTGCGGTAAACAGCTCAGAGCGCTTCACAGCCACAGTGAGGCCGCTCTTCAAAGGAGCCTGGCTTTACGGCTGTTACTGAATAGGCCTGATCAACCACCTCACACTGATTAGCACCATTCACGGGCCCCAGCTAGCACCCCGCTGTCCTCCGCTAGCCTACCTAAACAGCCCAGGTTTAGTTAGCAGTTTGACGGGTGTGTGCTTGCATGCGTGTGTGTGTGTGTGTGTGTGTGTGTGTGTGTGTGTGTGTGTGTGTGTGTGTGTCACACACAGGCACCAGCTCATTCGCACACACACACACACACACACACACAGGCCACGCTCAGCTCAATCCATAATCATCTCGGTTTTTGTTAGACTTGTTTGATTAATCCATAGCAAACTACTCAACGGGTTTTTCTTCGACCCTGCCCGATCGGTACCGAGACGATTCCCGCCACTTCAGCTCCTCGTTAAAAAGAGAGAGAAAACGTGAGATGCCACAGTTTATTTATTGGAATACATTATGGAAGAGTTGAACAACTTCCGTTTTGCTCGGCACTTATAGGAATAATCATTTGTGTCATCTCCTCAGCTCCAGACCACCAATCATGGAACCATTCAGAAGGCCCAGGCAACTCTGTCTTCATGGCCACTCGCCGCCTAATCAAACGCTGTCTGGTGAATGGGCTTCAATTGAGGCCATTTGACAGCCTCTGTCCTTTGGCCCTACAGGACAATCACTGGGGCCATGAAGGCCCCTGCATACGAGCGATGCAATAGCTCAGATTAGGAGGTGTTTATCGTTGTTTTCAAGGAGGGAGGTTGAAGCCAGGGGGAGCGCGGTGATTGGGGCCTTGTGGGTGACCTACCTGAAGCTTGACCAGTTAGAGCGTATTCAGTAAACAACTTACCTCCACTTCATCAGCATGTTGTGTTATTTTGGAAATATCCCTTATTCATCAAACAAAGTTTATCACACAAGTGCTTTTCTTTAATTTATTTTATTATGCCATATAATTGGGTTGGAGATATTGTGTTGTGTTCAAGCAATGAAAGATTCAATACAATAAAATAAAGTAAATAAAGACTGTTATGCACGGATGACAACTACTCGCACGACTGGAAAACGGGTAGCAGTGAGTTTGACAGTGGTCTAAAGTCACTCTATCCTGCCATGGCCCTTTACCAGCTGGTGAGTTGAATTACGCTGTGTATTTCTCCCTCACACCACATGCAGCTGGGCTAACTCTGGCGATGTCCTCCAAAGCAGGGATTTCAGCAACTGGTCGAAATGGGTTCAGCTGGCTCTGTGATGTCGTCCCATCGGAGGATGTTGTGCAGGATGACGGTGGCCTTAACCACCTTCTCAACGTTCTTTGGGTTTTGCCACTATAGCTCTGTGGTATATCCTCCACTGGGTGGCAAGCGATCCGAAGTAATTCTATGAAATCGTCCTGGCCCTGGAGAGGCGATAGTTGCTGCTGTCTGCTCCTGGTGGTGCTGTCGCCCCGGGTAGGGCCTTGGCAGATTTGTTCTGAGAGGAAAGGCCTCGTCCTCCACAAAGACATGTGGCTTTGCCCCACGGTCATATGCATCAGGAAGAGGACTGTTTCCAGGGAGATCCAGCCTCTTCTGGAAGAACCCTTCCAAATGGCGACGCTGTCAGCTCTCCCCCCTCGCTGGTCTTCCCATATGGTCCAACATCCACACCCACCTCCCGGAACCGATAGCGTGTCTCATCAAGGGCCACAACAACAATAGAGATGTCATTGAAATGCATGGGTCCTGAGTTTGCTGGTGCTTGGATCAGCGACTGTTTTCCGTCGATTGCACCAACATAATCCAGGAAGTTCCATCCCTGCTGGCAGTCCATGGAGATCCCCCTCCAGTCCTTATTTTTTGGCCACAGGCATGCAGTCCTCCACCAAGCAGTCCCAGGTGGCCTGGGCAACAGTAAGTACAACGCCTGCCTCCGTAGATATTACCACTCAAAAGCTGGAGGCTATGGTAGTGTAGGAGTCTCCTGTATCCAAGTATCTGTATGAACGTGTTGCATTTAGTTGTGTAATATATAACGTTTTGGGGAGAGTGTGCTTTTTTTCTTTCCTGCAAAACAGGAATACCCAATAGGCAACAGGGACCTGTTCATTTTCATGGAACTGTTTCAAAAGCTGTGAATCTGTTCACTGTTAGCTGTAAGGCAATAAAATAAACACTAAACGGTATCTGGAAGCTAAAACCTAACCACAATAGTTTGAGTGCAGGTCTAGGTGTGAATGTTTGCGTTTTGTGAAAGAACGTCTGTAAACTTACCTCAAACAGATCGCTAAGACGTTTGGTGGGAGAAATAGGAGTGCCAAATCCTATGTTCATTCTAGCAGTGACAGGCTAGACCTTGCTGAGCGCAACCTCAAACTGGTTCTGACACAGCCTGAAGTGGTCAGGAGAGACTTGCAGTTCACAAACTAAGTTAGGGACCCTCCATTCACATTACGGGACTGCAAAATCTCCTGTACCCACATTCTTATTTTTGGCAGTGCTTGTACCTTTCTCCGGCGAATTACCAGAGCAATGGAGAGGGCTGTTTTTTTTTCCTGGTGTAAACTCAGCATTTCTCAGCTTTTCCATCAGCCGCTTTCACATGATGTGACGCAACGCTGACCCCTTTGACGCTTTAAAGAAGTGTCTGGCTCTGGGGCCATCTCCCAGGAGGATTCCAAATGTAGCCGTCACATCTAGCATGCATCTCAGCCGCCTCTCCGGGCTACTTTGCTGAGGAAAGAAGCAGACATAATGGCAGAGCGTGTAGAGAGAAAGAGAGAGAGAGAAGAGAGAGAGAGAGAGGTAGGGAGGGAGGTAGGTAGAAAAAGAAGAGGGGCTAGCAGCGAGAGGATTCAGCAGCTGGGCCTGTGGTTCCTTTGGATCCCACGTGAAGCTCTGTCTTTGTCACAGGCCTGCAGCGTGCCCCTGTCCACCTTCCACAGCTATGCTTGCTATCTCCGACTAATTCTCCCCTCTCACTGAGCGGGGCAGCCAGGCCTGAAGTGCGGGTGTGTGGGTGAGTGCGCGTGGGAACATGCGTGGTTGTAAATCGACGCGCCTACGCAGCTTTTTTTTGTAAGCCGCATATATATGGAGATCCAGGTTTGAAGTGCATGTCGTATGTGAATGTTCGTGAGACACACGCATGTGAATGTTCGTGAGACACACGTGTCTGTGTGTCTGTGTGTGTGTGTGTGTGTGTGTGTGTGTGTGTGTGTGTGTGTGTGTGTGTGTGTGTGTGTGTGTGTGTGTGTGTGTGTGTGTTTGTCTGTAGACCTAGATATGCCTAAAGCCGTAGCAATATGCAATCACCGAGTTGCGGGGGTCTCTGATTGCTATGTTTCTTTTTTCCCTCTCTCTTTTTCTGTCTCTCGCTTGCTCTCTTCGTTTACTCTCTCTCTCTCTCTTTCTGGCTGATGAGTCATCTGTGATTCACCCTGCTCCCCCTCACCACCCCGGGATCCTGCTGTGCATTGCACAGAATCTTTTATTATTTTTTTCTACTCTGCCTCTCTCTTCTCTCTCTCTCTCTCCTAAAAACTTGTGCGTAATGTTAAAATGGGATGTCAAGTCCTCTGCAGAATTATAGTGGGGCTGTAAGGAGAGGGATGTGCTCCTCTAAAAAACCTCTTCCTCTCAGTCCAATAGGTCAATATGCCTGCTTGTGTTGGAGGTTTATATCGAAATATGTCTAGTCATCTGTTTAATGTAATGGAATCTGTATCTGCTATCACTCTGTGTAATGTGGCCTATATTAATTCTCTGTTGATGTAATTGTGCAATGGGAGCTGGGAGCACAGAAGACTGAGCGCAGAGACATTTTCATATTTTAATCTTCCAAAAATGACTTAAGACCAACAACAAGAGCCCTCACCCCATAGTGCCCGCAAACAATGATGGGGCTACATAAAATAACTGCTTGAATAGCAAACTAAAACAAGGACTCCATAATCCCAACGAGACACCAGGTAGAAACTAACAGCACGTAGGAGAGCGCTTGTTTTGCTCCCCAGGGCATGCTGTTGCCCCAAACCCCGGGGGAGCTGGGCCACGGCCGTGACAAACAGATTGTCGTATGTTTCCAGGTACAGCCCCTATGATAGGCCGGGGCAGTCAATGCCACCGCTGGTATGAGAGCCTTCCCATTGGCTGCTTGGCCGGGACAGACGCTGTATAATACGCCGTTCACGTATTCGAAGAGCGTGTCATTGGGCTGAACAAAGAGAAGGAAGTGTTTTGTTGGCTTGGCGTTGTCCTGTCCACAAAGGCCCTGCCTGCGGCTTCCCACGGTCAGGCGGATCAATGACGAGACGGGCAGAGAGGGCTCGGCCGACGCTATCGGCAAGGCAGGCATTTTAGAGCTCACTCATTTACATCTCCGAGACCACTAGAGCCCTTTCATGGTAAAGGACAATCGGTGCTAGTGTAGGGAAGTAGTTTTTGGGGTCGATTCATGCCTCAAGAGGGTGAGACGACAACCTTGTGTTTGATCGTGGAAGCGGGCGTAACGCGGCGCAGACGAAAGCTGATGCATGACAAAGGCTCACTGTTGAAGGGTTTGCCGAGGCTGAACTATTGTTAGGGTGTGCTGGGGTGGATAGGAGGAGAGCTATAGGCTGCGGTTGCGAGGGTGTCTTCTCTCGCGCGGTTGAAGGTCGACGTGGACTGACCCCCCGGTGACTTTTAGAAGAATAGCGGCGGTCTAGACCGGTCGCCACGTTGTCCACCGCGCTGTGACCTTGGACAACTGCCCCGCCGTTAACAATGGAAACCTTTTCGCTGAGCGGACTCGATGACTGGCAGCGCCGCATGTCGATGCCGCGGAGGTCACTCATGAGGTCACGTTTCTTTCTTTACTCCCACAGAAGACCAGTCTCCTGTCGGAGGCCCAGTTCCCTGTGGAGCCCCCCCAGACCCTGGATCCCCTCTTCAAGTTCCACGAGACCATCGCCAAGGTAATGTGAACACTAACTAAATTAGCTAAAAGATAAACAAATAGCATAGCTAACTTACTGCTAGGCTCTTCATTCTTATGCTGGGAATAGATAAGGCTTAAGCTGAATCTTCTCACTTTTTCACCCAGCATTTTGAAAGAATCTTTATTCAACCTGAGTGGCATCTCCAAGCAAACAGTCTGAGCAAACAGTCGAAAAAGTTGAATAAATCTAAAACACAAAGGTCTGTCTGTAGGCACAGTTACAGATGAGCAGTGCAAACAACGAGCAAGTAACATAGATGGGCACAGGACCTAATCACAGCTAACGATAGTGTAGCACGAAGAATTGAACGGGATGGCCAGGGGTCCGGACCCACAGACACTGGCCCGGAATGTGTCCGGCCTTCCCGTAACGTGACCTCCTGCTTGTGGTGGAGGCAGGACGCTGGGCGGGGCCCGGTGTGTTTAGTGAGCGGGGGGGGGGTTAGCCCGTCAGTCTCCTCCTCCCTCCCGGACACTGATTGCTCGGCTAGAGGCTGCTTGGTGACAGCTCATTTCTCTCGCCGCCCGCTCTGTGTCTTCCCGACGACGAGCTCCTGGTCGGGTGAGGCGGACGAAGGAAAACACGGAAAAGAAGCGGGGGGCAACAGCCTCGGAACGCGTGACAGAGAGCCCGGTGATTTTTACGCGCGCGGAAATGTTTCCGTCGACGAAAGTGGGGTGGGGGGCCACAAATATGACACCGGCGAGAATTATGGCTGTCGTTGAGGCGTCCTCGTCCCATCTGAGGAGATAATGCCATGTGCCAGCCGTTATTTGTGCCGAGCGCGGGAGAATGGAGAGGAGGAGAGACGGGGCGAATGTCAGTGGCATAAAACACGGCGCGGCGCCCGCTAGCGCAGCGGCAAATGATGAAGGGCGCGGTGCAAATGAGAGGTGGCAGGCGGAGATGTTAGTCTCTCTGTTAAATATTCAGTCGAAGGGGTTAGAGAGGGAGAGGCAGAGAGAGAAAGAGAGAGAGAGCGAGGCAGAGAGAGAAAGAGAGAGTGATAGCAGAGAGAGCGCGAGGCAGAGAGTGCGTGGCAGAGAGAGAGAGCAGAGAGAGCGGTAGAGAGACAGAGAGAGAGAGAGCGGTAGAGAGAGAGAGAGAGAGAGAGAGAGAGAGAGAGCGGTAGAGAGACAGAGAGAGGCAGAGAGAGAGAGCATGGGGTGAATTCCAGTGAGTTGGTGGCTGGGATCAGAGGAGTGCTCCGGGGCTTTGATTGTCAGAGCGAGCCGTCAGCTTCCAGTCGCAGACGTCGAAATATCTCACCCTGCACTGTGCAGTGGACAAACACGCATGCTGCATGCCAAAGACAGAGCTGAGACACCTACGCACACACGCACACACACTGAGAGAGACGCTCCAAAGCATG
>JAPMUY010005365.1:162500-192500 GCA_026901105.3 Galaxias olidus | reverse complement strand
CCACTATGAGCCCCTGGTTGAAATGGACAGAACAGAAGGAGGACAAAGAGAGCAAGACAATAGAGTGGTAGAACAGGCCGTGACAGAATGGAGAGATTGGCAGAACAGCACAAAAGGAGGAAAAGCGAATGGGGGGATGGGAAGGAGAAGGACGGAGCAGGAGGAGGGGAGCGGAGTGTTGGAGGAGGAGAGGAGCGGAGTGCTGGAGAAGCTCCCCAGAGATTGTCACTCTTACTGGACACACACCACACTTAGTTCATGCCCATACCACACAACATCCCCAGGGCCTGTGTGTGTGTGTGTGTGTGTGTGTGTGTGTGTGTGTGTGTGTGTGTGTGTGTGTGTGTGTGTGTGTGTGTGTGTGTGTGTGTGTGTGTGTGTGTGTGTGTGTGTGTGTGTGTGAGAGAGAGAGAGAGAAAAAAAAATTGGGTTACAGTACACCTGTATGTGTTCCAAGATGGCAGCTATACAGGCTGCATACATATGAAGAAGGGAGACTATTTTGCTGTTTGAGATTGAGATATTAGGGTTTGTACTGACAGACAGTGTTTGTGAAACCATAAACAGCTGACAGAAGGTGGGGGTGGGGGTGGGGGGTGGTCAATGTCCATGAATAAAGAAACTGGTGGAACCCAAAAAGGTTGGGTAGCTGTGTCCCTCGTTCTCTCTCTCTCTCTCTCTCTCTCTCTCTCTCTCTCTCTCTCTCTCTCTCTCTCTCTCTGTCTCTCTCTCTCTCTGCTGACTTCAGTCCATGGCCCCTAACCACTGCCTGCCTGTGAGGGTTGTCTCTCCTCACGAGATCTGCTGGGATATTCTCCTTTCCACTGTAGTTACACGAGCACTAACCACAATGAGAGATGGGGGGCCCCTCCCCTCCCGATGGCCCTCGGGGTGCGGGCCCTTCATTACTTCCAAGTGCTTTTTTATGATAACCTTCTGCCCTAGCATCACCTGTAGCCCACTCACACACCATGCTTTCTTCAGAGAGCCTTGCCTTTAGAAAAAGAAAAAGAGAAGGGCGGACGAGGACGAGAACAGTGGGCAAGAATGGAAAGTGGGATGAGGGGTGGGGGGGGGGGGTGGGGGGGGGGGCTAAAAAACGGGGGGGAAAGGCCAGAGATTTTTCCAGGGATCAAGCTTTATCCCCCGTGTTTATTGGCCGGCTTATCGGCCCGCGTGTTTGTTGTAGGGCCTAAAGGCTCGGGAGGGAGATAAGAGATTCACACTCCAGCCTCGTTCCCCTCGTTCCCCCTGCCACCTCCAAGGCCCCCGCCGGGTCAATACGTTCCGGAGCCCCGGGAAGGTCAACAGCTGCTGCTGCTGCTGCTGCCTGTGAGGAGCCGGTGAGTGGCTGGGGCTCAGCCGAGAGGCACGGAGACCTCCGCAGCGTCGTCTAACGCCGTCGCACAGCGTGGGGGTTACCCGCGGCCAACGAAGGGCCGCCGTGGTGCTAGTTGATCCATGGGAGGTAGTGTTTGTGCACGTGGACGCTCGCCTCGCACACACCCATGCAAGTGGAGGCGAGTCTGTCGACGCACCCCCCCCCTCTCTCTCTCTGTCTCCCACAGACAATTTGTTATTCTTGTTTTCCTTCGCTACTTCCCACCTCTCTGCCTCTAGCCCTCCATCCCTCACCCTGTGCTCTTCTCTCCTCTCTCTCTCTCTCTCTCTCTCTCGCTCTCTCTCTCTCTCTCTCTCTCTCCTCCCCCCTCTCTCTCTGTAGTTTGTCAGACAGGTGCAGTGAGGGGTGTCTGGCTGCCTCTGTCTCTCAGGCTAATATAAAGGGTGGATTAATATGCACCAGGGACTGCTCAGTCAGTCTGACTATTCTTAATTGTCATTTATTGGTTTCTCTGTCGGCACCGCCATGTGCAGCTCTCCTTGGTGTGCGTCGGCTAAGAGGAGTCGGCACATCAAATGGCTCCCCCCGCGCCCCCCCCCCCCCCCTTCAGCACTGCCTCTGTGCCCCTCTCACGTCCTCTACGCCTTTAAATAGTTTGTGGGATTGAGGTTGAGGAGGTGAGGGGGGCTGAGGAGGGGTGAGGGGGTGAGGGGGGTGGGTCGAGGCTGGAAGGACGAGTGTTTGGAGTTCATTTGTGGTGCGTTGGGAATAGTGGAGAATGGACAAGGCCTTCGCTTGAGATAACCCCGGGTGCAATTTTGAAGACGTCCTCCTCTCTCTTTTTTTCCCCCGTTTTTCTCGTCTCATTTGGTTTGCCGTTGCCAGACGCTCACGAGCGCGTCTCGTGTGGAATACATATTTGAGAACAGCAGTCTTTTTACATATGCCTACCTCCAGCAGGGGAGCTGAATGTGCACTTCCTCGATCGGGAAAATGCATATGAATCTTCTGACCTCTGTTTAATTTAGGGGAAGACGATCTCCTCCCCTCCCCTCCCCTCACCTCCCCTCCCCCCACCCCTCACCCTCCATGTGCAGATGGGCTGTTTACAGCAGAAATCAAAGGAGATGGATGCTCTCCACTCTCAGCCTCCCCCTGCCTCTCTTATCTCTCCCGCTCCATCTCCATGCTGCTCATATCTAGCACAGTAGACCTCCAGGGGGAGCGCGGTGGGGGGGTGGGGGGGGGGACGACACCTTCCGTGAAAGGAAAGGCATCGCGCTCGCTCGTGGAGGGAATGAGTAATCTCTGCGAGCCTATTTCTCTCTGGAGTCTGGCTCCAGCGTGCGGTCCGGCCGCCCTCCACCCTGGCTGTCCAAAGGGGCCAAGATGCAGGCAGGGGCAAGGGGGCCGATGCAGTATTACAAGAGAGTCTGCCCACCAAACGGAACTCAGACATAGAAAGGATGGAGCACAAGCTGCTGTGCTCTGTTGGTGGGTGAGCGGATGACACACAGACACACACACATACACACACTCACACACACACACGCGCGCGCACACACACACACAGGGAGCCGTTAGGACAGAGAGGGTGTGTCTCCCGGCAGCCCCTGTGTCTCTCTAAATAGGCCAGTTTACAGCGGAGCGGTCTAATATACAACGTGAGTGCTTGACAGGGAGTAATCTATGGCTGACAGGGTGGGGGTCTCGACATCCTGATGGCGCTCCCTCTCTCTCTCTCTCTCTCTCTCTCTCTCTCTCTCTCTCTCTCTCTCTGACGCCTGCCTCCACCATTCTCTCTCTCTCTCTCTCTCTCTCTCTCTCTCTCTCTCTCTCTCTCTCTCTCTCTCTCTCTCTCCTCTCTCTCTCTCTCTCTCTCGCCTCCACCATTCTCTCTCTCTCTCTCTCTCTCTCTCTCTCTCTCTCTCTCTCTCTGACGCCTCTCTCTCTCTCTCTCTCTCTTTCTCTCTCTCTCTCGCTCTCTCTCTCTCTCTCTCTCTCTCTCTCTCTCTCTCTCTCTCTCTCTCTCTCTCTCTCTCTCTCTCTCTCTCTCTCTCTCTCTCTCTCTCTAAAGCCTTCCCCCTTTATCACTGTGCTAACAGGATGGAAAGGTGTGTGTGTGCATGTGTGTGACAAGCGT
The DNA here is from genome assembly GCA_026901105.3 of Galaxias olidus. Lineage (NCBI taxonomy): Eukaryota > Metazoa > Chordata > Actinopteri > Galaxiiformes > Galaxiidae > Galaxias > Galaxias olidus. The sequence goes on along the minus strand of JAPMUY010005365.1, from coordinate 189,015 downwards.
GCAGTGGGATGAGAGCTGACACGGGCGCCCAGGTTGACGTGCTTTGTAATGGGCCGGAGAGTAATTTGTTCTGTAGATCAGCCTCCGCGGCTGTCCGTATCGCTGGCCAAATCTCCCGTCTTCCCCTCCATCCTCCATCCCTCTCTCCTACACCGTCCTCCCTTCTTTTCATCTCTCTGAGGCACCTTCCGCTATCTCTCTCTTTTCTCTCTCTCGCCTTTCCCCCTTCTCTATTTTCTCTCTCCCTCTTTTACACGCTCTACTGTACCCCCCCCCCCCTCTCCCTCGCTGCCTCCTTCCCTACTTTCCTCCAGTACCACAGCCCAGCCAAGCCCAGCCCAGCCCAGCTCAGGGCCCTCATCCATCAAAGCTAATGATTAAACTTCTCCAGCCAGGCAGGCAGGCAGGCAGGCAGCCCTGGCTGTAACAGCTCATCTGAGGGACTCCTCGTCGGGTGGAGCTGGTGACTTGAGAGGCCAGGACACGTTGACAGGTCGGGGAGTCCAGTCCTGCAGTGCAGTTTAAACACTTAATATCCCCCCATCAGTTACACTGCTCTCTGCGGTTGTGACTGAACGGTCAGGAGAGCAGGCGCTCACACCTCCAAGAGAGAGTGGGAGCAAAGGAGGTTGTCACCCGGTCGGGCGTGCGTGTGTGTGTGTGTGTGTGTGTGTGTGTGTGTGTGTGTGTGTGTGTGTGTGTGTGTGTGTGTGTGTGTGTGTGTGTGTGTGTGTGTGTGTGTGTGTGTGTGTGTGTGTGTGTGTGCTGCCCTATTTACTTTACCCTCTGTATGTGTTCTGGCACGCCTGGTAGAAAATGTGAGCTCTGCTTTTCAGTGCGTCAGGGCAGCGCAGCGCCTCACACTATGGATGTGTGCAGTTCAGCGTCAGGTGGATGTTCCTCATGACCCATCCCATCATAAACATAATAACCTCCTGTCGCTGATCCCTTTCCCCGTCGGTTGTTCCCGGTCCTCACCTGACCTCCTCGCTCGGCTCGTCTCGTCACGATCCCGCCGCGGAGACAATGGCGCCCCTTCCTCCTCCGTCTTTTGATGTTTTTGTTTTGTTCATGTAAGTGATTTTTCTTCCAACGTGGAGAGCGAGGGAGGGCTCTTTGAAGACGGAACATTTCTCTCTGCTTCACACTTGTGGCTCCCCAATGATTCTGCCAACCCCTCTCTCCTCTCTTTCTTTCCCTTCGCTGCGTCCTCTCCTTTCTTTTCCTCTCCGCTAGTCCTTCCACAGACGCACCCCGCAGTGTCGTTGCAAAGTCCCACAAAAGCCAATTACCGGAGCCAGAACTGCATTTACAATTAGGCAAAATGGCACATAAATTGAAATTTTTGAAAGATGTATGCAGACCTAAACCCTTCTCATGTGTTCCCCCTCAAACGGAGCCCCTCCGGGTGAAGGACACACACACACATACACACGCACACGCACCCGCACGCACACATACAGTATAGGCATGTGAAGATACATACCCTAATGTGCTCCTACTGTAGCGTCGATTCAGCTGCTAGGCACGCTGCAGCGTCTTCAAAACCCAACCACCCATTCATAATTCAATCCAAACAACACAAACCCGCTCTGTGGAGCGCGCCGCTAAAGGAATCTTTACCCAACACGACCGTTTAAAAGAAAAACAAGGCAGACAGCGGCAGTGTGCCGGCTCCGTCCTGCCCGCTGGCCGTCTCTGAAGCCTGCCGTCCTGTCCCCCACGTCCTCGCGTGGGCGGCCTCTGCTCTGAACGCGGCCTCTGCTCTGAACGCGGCCTCTGCTCTGAACGCGGCCTCTGCTCTGAACGCGGCCTCTGCTCTGAACGCGGCGTCTGCTCTGAACGTGAACGCGGCCTCTGCTCTGAACGCGGCCTCTGCTCTGAACGCAGCCTCTGCTCTGAACGCGGCGTCGGAGAAGACGAGCCGCGGCCTTTCTTTACGTTCTGTCTCGTACGCTCTCTTCTCCTCTCCTCTCCTCTTCTCTCTCGCTCTCTCTCTTTGCAGGTTCTGTCGAGCGTCAGAGGGAAGAACATGCCAGCGTGACTGCTGCGAGCTGATCAAACTCTGCCAGCTGCGCTCGGCCATGCCTTTGCCGGTGACACTCCTGATAGAGAGAGATTTGATGCTTGAATGAGAGGAAGCCCAATGCAATGGCCCACACTGATAAGCTCATCCATCACAAGTCAGTGTGTTCCTACTGCTGCACGTGTGTGTGTCTGTCTCTGTTCCTGTTCCTGTGTGTGTATGTGTGCGTGTGTGTGTGTGTGTGTGTGTTCGCTTCAATGGTAAAGAAACTCCGGCTACAAATCAGAAAGAGAAGCAATCAGGTATGGATGATTGACAGCGGGGAGAAAGGTGGCATTTTATTGTGTTTTTAAGACATTATAAATGTGTGTGTGTGTGTGTGTGTGTGAGCGAGAGCGGTGGTTTGTCTCCGGAGACCTGCCATCTATGTTTATTAAACAGCTCTGTCATCTCAGCCCCTCCTGTCTCTCTGATGGGCCATGATTGCCTGTGACAGCACCCTTCACACACCCACACACTCACACACACACACACACACACACACACACACACACACACACACAAACACACACACCGACAGACACACACACAGCTCTTTAGACATTGCGCAAGCGCTGTCTCTCAGGCTGGATGCGGGCCCAGTGGAACGTTTTCACCTGGCATGCCGTCAGCTCTGGGACCTGCGGTGCACTCACATCCATCACCCAGCCCTTCGCCATGGCAACCCTGGTGGAGACTTATCTGGGAAATGTCCCCCCCCCCCCTCAAGGAGAGGGGTGCTCGCACATAGACAGCCCTTGTCCACCTACTCCCATGCTCTTGCAGATGCACACACACACACACACACACACACACCCCCCTTCACTCACAACTGCTGCCGAATTCCCCTCCACTTTCTACTCAATAGATAATTTCATTTATTTTATTTATTTTTTTGCCAGTGGGCCAGCTCTCTCTAAATGCTCCTTGGCCTTTTCATCTATAGAAAAGCTGTCCTCCAAACCCCAGCCAAGATAGTTAATGCTTTGTGGTGGATATGAAATCAGCCAGCCTGGCCCCTGGTGGCCCTGTGGAGGGCTGGGGGACGTGGGGCCCAGGCGGTCCGGCCGGCGCTGTGCCGTGGACGTCCTTGCCGTTCCTTTGAGTTAGCGGCAGGACCATATGCTCGCCGAGAGCACAAAGAGCATTTTGATCCTTTTTAATGCCGTTCCTCCCCTTCTCCTCCCTCCCTCCATCCACCGCCTCCTCCTCTCCTCCCCTGCTTCTCCTCTGAAGCGACTGGGAAGAAAGGGAGCGTTGGATTACGGTCCCGGCTCGGGCTCAGGTCCAGCTCCTCGTCGCGCCGCGTTTTTGAAGGGCGCCCTTCACAGCTTTTAGCAGATGTAGATGAAGTGTTGCATATTTTAACCGTGTGACTGAGGAACACCTCCTAGCCCTGGTTCCCTTGGTTCTTTAGAGAAAGAGAAAAAACACCGTGGGTGCTGGTCTTTCAGTTCCGAAGGGATTCGTTTTGTTTTTATCTCAAAAGGATTTTTACACTGACACATCGCCCGCCACTCAATTCAGTTTTGAGAAACGTTAATCTTTTGAAACGCACAGGGTGACGCAGAGAGTGCTCTATTGAGTTCCTCTCTGAAGGCCACACACAGCTCCGTTGGAGACTGGGGTGCACTCTGTTTCAACCTTTCTATGGTATTGTGCCTTCAACGAGAATAATTTTTCGCCATTTGCTCACTACTCCTTTCGCGTTCTGCTGTACAGTGAGCGTGTCAGTCAGTGGAACTTACAATATGTTTTAATGTTCGTTGCAATACCATGGTAGTACATCGAATGTCGGCGTCAAGGCGTCTGAATTACTTTCCTCGCCCAAGGTCCTATTCAAACACTCAATGAACCACCATGGGTGGGGAGCCGATATCGGCACATTCCACCCCGACTGACACTGAGCAACAGACCCGAAGGAAGTGGGGACCGGGCGCGCGGCAGAAACACTGCAGTGTGGGCAGAAGTGTGCTGTGGAGCCCGTGTCGTGAGTGAACTACGGTTTAAGAAGGCATAGTCAAACGGTGGACCCCACGCTAGTGGTGGATTGGTGGGACATGTAGAAAAGCCGTTGCCTGAGATGCCCGCCTGAACTAGCTCTGCCGAAGCGTTGCCTCAGTTACAATGCACCGTCCTTCCTATTCAAATAGCAAAGGTTTAACATTCTGCCCACACTTAAACATTCATCTAAAAACCATTTGCCATCTTCAAGGCCTGGTGTGCCCTGACAAGCCAGATTAACACATACGCAAATGCACACACACACACACACACACACACACACACACACACAGACTGCCATATGCTGTGGTTACTACCATTGCCAAGAGTTGTCAGATGCAGAATCAATCGTCCTTAAAAGATGTCATGTGACGCATAGGGCTGTCGCAAACATGACATTTTAGTTGACGGTGGCTTGTCATTCAAATCATTGCGATAAGCGACTTGATTGTATTCGTGTTCATTGGAAGTTACTTTTATAGTGTAAGTCTATAGTACACTGACAGTAGTGCTCTCATCTCAAGCAAATGAGTTTGTGTTTCTAATTGAAAGAGTTTCCTCTTTTTAATAGGCGTCTACTCCTCATCTTCACACTGCCTCGTGTCTGGAAAGACACATGCTTGCTCAGGCTGTTCTGGAAGGAGACTCGGTGCTTCAAACGGGAGCGCGTGTCCCACTCAGCCATCTGTTCCTGAAGCGTCTCCACACGGCTAGTCGTCTTTCAGCCTACCGGCACAACGTTTTTTTTGTTTTTTTTGTTGTTGTTGTTGTGCATCGTGTAAATGTTGATACGGGCCTGTCGCCATGGCGTTGGTGACCATGGCGAAAGTGAATTGGAAATGGACTCAAGTGGTGTAGCTGACCAGAGTGTCTGACGTCAGCTCTCATGCGCGTCCACCTGACCTCTGTGTGTTCAGTAGGTCTGCTATAATGATGGCATAGTTCTTGGCGGTGGTTTTCCTGTCCTGACATAGCACTGGAAACTGCAAGGATGGTTACTGTTGTTGCTTTGCTGCCAGCACACTGTTCTTGAAAAAGAACGAGGGCCACATGGGCTCTTTGAGAAATTCAATTTGGTTAAGACAAAACCTTCTCCGTGGCCTATGCCTACTGTTCCCTTGGTCCCTGAGTTCCATTGGTGCTCCGTGGTCATTTCCATGGTTCAGTGCGGCTCTTCATGAGGTGGTTTTAATTACAAGCCAGGGCAGAGAGGTAGGGGTGAAGCAGGCGGGCGGTAAAGGCCTGTCCTCTCTCAGAAACACACCCGAGCAGCAAAGAACCGCTGTAAGAGACTGCGTCAGACAGTTACAATAGGCGTTACAAATAATCGCTTCAGCAATGGACAAAGTACAATCGAATTCAACCGAGTTTTTGTTGAGTAAGTCACAATTTTATATGATCCAAAATGACCGTATTATTTTACATTTTCCCTACAAGTGTCCCCAGTAAATACTATTTCACATCGTAGATCGGCAGCCTACAGTAAATGAAAATGCAAAATGTAGATTTCATCTTAAGAGTAGCTCCTTATTCTTTCCCTGGGGTTTTTGCATTCAGCAGTTTGTGCATGCGAGCGCGCTTCTAAGCAACAGATCCTTTGGTGCTGCACACGCAGAATGGGTTACATGATGTAATAATATGTTTTATTCATCAAGCCTATTTTGGCTTAGAGAGCGGGGCGTCCTGAGTCGCTGAGAGTCTCCAACTCTGTGGGAACCGGTTGGAGGAGATCACGGCAAGGGATATCGTTCACTCAGAGTGACGCTGGCGCAACCTCGCAAATAGCGCTGCAGCATCGCATCCTATGTGCCTGCTCTGACAGTGTGAGTGCCTGTGTACACCGATCAGCCACAACATTAAAACCACATGCCTAATATTGTGTGGGTCCCCTTTGTGCCGCCAGAACAGCTCTGACCCGTCGAGGCATGGACTCCACGTGACCTCTGAAAGTGTCCTGTGGTATCTGGCACCAAGACGTTGGCAGCAGATCCTTTGAGTCCTGTAAGTTGCGAGGTGGAGCCTCCAAGGATGGGACTTGTTGTTCCAGCACATCCCACAGAGGCCACTGCCATCAGGGAATACTGTTGCCAATGAAGGGGTATACTTGGTCTGCTACAATGTTTAGGGCAGTCGAGGTTTTATGGCTGATCAGTGTATATCTTTGTGTAGAAATGTAGTCCAAGATTAAATGTAACCTAAGCTCTATGTCACACTTACACTACCTTTTACTGGTTAACATTCAGAACCCTTACTCTGTATCGCCATTTCTGTTTGCTTGTGTGTGTGTGTGTGTGTGTGTGTGTGTGTGTCCACATGTGTGTACGCCTGCTCATTCACTGGTCTGTGTGAATCAGTCTTTCCCTGTTAGTCAGAGCAGCGTCTGTGGTGCCTGCTGGCTGGCAGCGTTCCGAGGCTGGGCTAGCACACTGTGCTCCCACAGAGCCCTCTGCTGTTGGAGGAAACAACTACCCGCACGTCTTCATCTCTCTCTCTCTCTCTCTCTCTCTCTCTCTCTCTCTCTCTCTCTGTGTCATTCTCTCTCTCTCTGTCTGCATGTCGATCCCTCTGTCTCTCTCACTCTGCGATGTCATTTGCCTCTCCGTTGCCTATCTTTGAAAAAGCAGAATACACACATCTGCCTTTCTCCGTCGGTTTATTTTCCTCCGCCTGCCTCGCGCTCTCCCTCCTCCCCTCCGCTGTCCTGTCAGCCTCTCTCCATGGTTGGAATAGACAGCCGCGGGCTCCCTGATGCTGTCTCCACCCAGTCTCCTTCACCTTCCAGCTCTGAATCAGCTGGTTCAACCCCCTACACCCAGACTAAAATGGGGTAAGGTTGACAGTTGCAAGATTGACTAATCGTAATTTACTTGTATAGCACAAACGTTCAAGTGGAGGTTTTGAAAGTACTAGTGAGACATGCGCTTCCATGTTTTATCATTGAAAATTGATGCAGGAGTTTGTTGAATAGTGTATGTTTGGAAGTATCAATAATGCATCGACAGCTATGGCATTTCGTGTTTGTTTCCCTGAAAAAGAGGCGGAGACTTGATATACACTGGAGGACCCCCATGTGCCCATAATGTCTATTCCCCTCTACCCTTTTGTCTTCTCTCCCTACCCCTCCCTCCATCCCCAGTATCTCTGGCCACGCTGCTCTCTCCCTCCCTCCCTCCCTCTCTACCTCCCGCCCTCCCTCTCTCCCTCCCTCCACCTCTGTAATGTACACAAATATATTCCCCTGCAAAGGCCCGCAGTGACTCTGCAGGGCCTGGGGAGGAGGGCAGCGAGGGAGCCGAAGATTTAAAACCCACAGAGCAGTCTGGCTGACAACTGGAGAGAGGAGAGGAGAGGAGAAGAGAGGAGAGGAGAGGAGAGGAGAGGAGAGGAGAGCAGAGCAGAGCTAATTGTGTGATTTGTGTTTATTACAAACCTCTGGGGTCACGTCACAAGTTCATTACAAGGTCTTTCTCTTTACGGGCACCTCAAAAACTGCTGAAATGTGTGCAATCAAAATCTATATCACTAGCATCACATGAACGTGGACCCCGTTGAGTAGAAATTACAGACCCCCTCAAAGGAGCCTGACATGTGACATGCCAATTGCTGCAATTACCTCAATTTGGCTTTGACAGAAACATTTTGTATTTCCACTGTTCAAATGTTGCCCGTTCCTGTCCCATTCAACTCGAATGTGACTGTAAGGATTGTTGGCACACAGAGGACTCAGCACACAGAGATTGTCTTTGAGATGAACCCTTTTATTATGCACAACCCCCAGCCAGGACTTTCAGCTCCTGCTCTTATTGTCGCAGCCGGGCAGCATCCAGTTCTCCTCCCTCTGTACCAGGCTGTCGCTTGTTGTGGGCGCCAGTGGCGCAGCCTTCCAGCGTGTCAGAGATCTCCCTACTGAAACAAACAAGACATCCTTTTATAGCAGCCCTCTGACTAATCACCAGATTGAACACACCTGTTTGCACTCTGGTGCCTCGTCAGAGGTTGCTACATCACCACCACAGCTCTCCAGCGCCCTCTACCGGACGGATGTCCGCACAACCCTCACAGTGACCTTATTATGGGATGTGTTATGGGATGTACATGCCTACGGTGTGTACAGTATGTATTTCCATGCATCGTCAGGCTCGCTCCTTACAGAAGCACGCCAGCGTGTGGGTACAGCACGTGGGTACAGCACCTGCCTCACGCACATCCAAGGGGAGGGAAGGAAGCTAGCACGGCTGCTCCCTTGTGTCCTCGCTGCCTCGCACCCTCTTCCCTCTCTCGCTCTCTGTCTCTTCTCTCTGCTCTCTCTCTCTTTCTCTTTTGCGCTCTCTCTCTCACACACACACTCTCTCTTTGCTCTCTCTCTCTCTCTCTCTTTGCTCTCTCTCTCTCTTTGCTCTCTCTCTCTATGCTCTCTCTCTTCTCTCTTTCTCTCTCTTCTCTTTTGCGTCTCTCTCTCTCACACACACACTCTCTCTTTGCTCTCTCTCTCTCTCTCTCTTTGCTCTCTCTCTCTCTTTGCTCTCTCTCTCTTTGCTCTCTCTCTCTATGCTCTCTCTCTTCTCTCTGCTCTCTCTCTCACACACACACGCTCTCTTTGCTCTCTCTCTCTCTCTCTCTCTCTCTCTCTGCTCTCTGCTCTCTGCTGTCTCTCTCTCCGTCTTGCCCATCTCTCCGTCTCCGTCCCCGGTGAGAGCGCTTCCAGCCGCCAGCCTATCAATAAGGAATCAGCAGCCTCCTCTGTCCCGCTGCATTACACTCCCTGGGCATGGGCTTTCTGCTGGATTATTACTCACTGGCCCCTCCAATCAATGGCCTAATCTCTTCCCTGGGTGATGAACCGGCCGCGGCCTCAAACAGACACCCTGCGAGGGCCGGTTCAATGGGAGCGCCGCCGCCGCCGCCGCCGAATAGCCCGGGGCCCCCGAGTAGACGTTGTTCCTCTCAGATTTGAGATTTTGTGGTTGATATTGATTCGTGGTGTCACGTTGTTTTTCTCTCTCCCTCTCAATATTTCTCGATATTTCTCTCGCTCTTTTTTTTTCCCGCGCGGCTGTTTCGACTGTTAATGCAGCCAAGAGATGTTAACAACTGCCAAATGTGGAGTGAGGGAGAAACCAAAACTGGCAGAACAGTTCAAGCTAAGTGCTTCGCCGAAACATTTGGTTTCATTTGGCTCGGGCGATCCACATTTCTTCATCTCATGAAGGGCCCATTGGATCTCTCTCTCTCTCTCTCTCTCTCTCTCTCTCTCTCTCTCTCTCTCTCTCTCTCTCGCTTGCTCGCTCGCTCACACTCTTTCTCTCTCTCTCGCTCTCTCTCTCTCTCTCTCTCTCTCTCTCTCTCTCTCTCTACCTCTCTGCAGAGAGGTAGCCAGGCTGTTGTCAGGACATAATTAGGCTCTGCGTATCGTCTCCAAACCCTCCTTAGTCTCCGGGTCACATTTGTTTTCCCAGCAGCAGTGAGGATGTTTCCTCCTCTCCTCTATCCCCGTGCTCTGCTCCTATCCACCCCCAGCTCTCTGTCCCGCTGTGGGAGTCGCTCCTGGCGAGATGGGGCCGCCGACCTGGGCTGGCCATCGCCTTGGCTCTGAGTGGATGTGTGTGTGCATGTGTGTTTTAGGATGTATTAGTCTGTGTGTGGGTGTGTGTGTGCGTGTGTTTTAGTATGTATTAGTCTATGTGTGGGTGTGGGTGTGTGTGTGTGTGTGTGTGTGTGTGTGTGCCACTGAACAGACTAACTGAGGTCAGTGGCTAAGAGACTGCTCATGCTGAGACAGCCAATTGGCCTGTCGGGCAAGGCTCCAACAGGTCAGGTGGAAACACTCTCATTCTCTCCCTTGCACAAACACACACACACACACACCTTCACAAACACACACACACACACTTTCACAAACACACACACACACACACCTTCACAGACACACACAAAACTGACCTTTACTCACTCACTGCATTCTCTGTCTCTAAAGCCACATGCAACAGTACAGTGGTGTTTTATTAGGAGTGACTATTCAATACAGCCTTTCCGGTAACGTCTATTTATATATTAAATGTGTCTGGAAATGCACGAGTCCTCCCCCTATTTCAAATTCTAGGGCATCAACCGAGGTCCGGTCTATGAAATATATTTTATCTATGCCGCTGTGCAGGGCGGTATAAGCCACCACAAATCATGTTTATAAAGACATATTGGTGGGTGCTGATCCGAAAGGTACTGTGTATCTGGACGCCATCGCGGCTGGCTGTGATATTCCACGGAGCAGTTGGTTAGCGCAGCGGTCCACCAGACAGTGTCTTGTTCCAACGGGGATGCAGGGAACCGATGCTAGCAAGGCTACCTGCTGGGCATGGAGATGAGAATCAATGCGAGCTTGGCAGGCGGAAATAAAGCCAGGAACACGATGGAATATGGCAAACCGATACGCCTGATCGATGTCTGGTGGTGCGTGGGCGTGTTTGTGGGCGCGCCGCGTTCCAGTGGGCGGGGTAAAAACGTGTCTCCCTAAAACGATGAACGTACAGTAGGAGTGTGGTACCGGCTACATACGCCTGGCATTGAGGGGCATGCCTGTGCCGCTCATCCCCTGTGTTCACAAGGCTCGGCGGTGCTCACCGGAGCCCGTGAGCGCCTCCCTGACTCTCCTCTTTCTCCTCTCCTCTGCCCAGCTCACAGGCGAGGCCGTCCTCCGCCTGGTCAACGACCCCGTGCTGCCCTTCTACCCCCTGGACATCGCCTTGGACGTCCAGAGCAAGCTGCGAGGTAACGCCTCGCGTCTCACACCGTTCACAGCCACTCACACTGTATGAGCAGTTACACACTGATAAGATCAGTAGTTCATTTATAGAGCACGTTTAAAGAAAGCAGGGCTGTACAATACATTCAAATACAGTGTATCAAACGGAACAAAAAAACTGTTGTGACATACATATGCCAAGATGGTTGGGGATTGGGAGGAGGATGGTCACAGTCATGAGGAGGGTCTTGTTAACGGTCCTGTTGATCCTGCGAGGTGGGTCAGCCCTCTCAGGAGCGTGGCGTAGAGGCTGCTTTCTGCTGCTGTCCGGTCCACTGCAGCAGGAGCACAGCCTGTTTGCCAAGGCTGCTCCGTCCTGCATTGGACTCTATGCAGTGGCATAACTCATCTCTGCCCCGTCCAGCCAGCCGCACTGCTGGAGAAATACTACACACAAGTACTAACTCTCACACACACACACACACACACACACACACACACGCACGCGCGCGTGCGCGCATACACTGAGACGCACACCGAGACACACACCGGCACATGTGCACACGCGGAGAATAGACCCTTTCTGAAATGTCCACGCACAAACGTTCCAACACGAGCACGCACCCGCACACCCACACACGGACCCTCAGGGTTTGGCTTTCCGCCATAAGAATGATGGGGGGGGGGGGATCATCTGTTTTAGCTGGACGTATCGATCCTCTCACGCCTCGTGATCCCACGGCCAGCTGCCCTTGATTTCTGCATTGGTGAAATTCAAATCAGCGGGCGGTAATCTTTCTCACTCTCCGCCCGGCCTTGGACTCCCAACGGTCTCGCTCTCGCTCCTTTTCTCCCCGTTCTCTCTCTCCTTTTTTCTCTCTCTCTCTCTACCTCTCTATCAATTTCTCTCTTTCTATCGCTCACTCTCCTTCTCTGTCACTCTATTTATGTCTCTCTCTCTCTCTCTCTCTCTCTCTCTCTCACTCTGTCTTTTACACTCAATTTCTCTCTCTCTCTCTCTCTCTCTCACTCTGTCTTTTACACTCAATTTCTCTCTCTCTCTCTCTCTCTCTCACTCTCTCTTTTACACTTAATGTCTCTCTCTCTCTCTCTCTTTCTCTCTCTCTGTATCTCTTTCTGTCTGTCTCTTTTTGCGATGCGACTTTACAAAGCCTGGGGCACACAGAGTCAGTGGGCCTGGTTGTGCAGTCCTCTCAGCTCTTCGCTCTGGGCTTGGTTGCACTGGAGCGTGCCAGCGTGTCCGCATTTACGTCAATAGTGCATGAGACTCATTGGTCGGAGAGAGTCTTGTTAGGTTGGTGGTCGACTGCGGCGCTCACCTATAGGGGTCCGAACCTTTTTGGCCTCGATTGAAATCCTGGGGTGGGCAAATGGAAGGACGCAGGCTCCCCTACACACACCCTCAGAGTTTACGACGAGTCTGAACCCCTCCCATCTTCCTGACAGTCTGCTGGTGTACAGTAGGGTTAGATAAGAGCCGTGGACGGCAGAGGAGGAGAGACGAGGAGCGGGGCTCTGATGTCGGGATGAGGAGCCCAGGCTCCGGAGCTTCAGAGCCGCTTCCCCGTCTTGTCTCTCCTTGAAGCTCAGATAGAAACACGGCCCGCACCTTACCCCCATCTCGACCTTGTGCATCTGTCTAGTCATTCGGTGGCCATGTTAAATATTCATGGAGGGGCACATGCCTACAGTACACTCACACACACACACACACACACACACACACACACACACACACACACACACATGTACACACACAGACATGAATAGAGAGCAGAGGACAGGTGAGGATCGTAATCGCCACATAATCCTGTCTGTGCTGGCTTCGTGTCTATAAAGCTGGGTGGGGGAGATATATCTTCTCATCGACGAGCCCATCCCCCAGTCACTAACACACACTGCTCGTGACAGGGATCACACGGAGAAACATTTCAACGGACTAAAGCACAAAAACAAGAATATCCGGGTGTTTTTTCCGTTGTTTTTTTTAATGCACGAGTTCACATTTTCCTGAGAATCAGTCCTTTCGTTAATAAGAGCACTAATGCATCCGTTTGTGCTGGAGCCTTTTTTTACATTGGCTTGGCCAGAGCTCCCCCCGTTTCAATGGACTGAACGCCAGGGCCTAATGTGTGTCAGTAACTCAATCCCTCAGCTCCAGCTCATTCCCTTTTTACCACTAAGTATATCTGGACACGCTTGCCCACTCCCGCGGCGGCCGCGTCCGAGGGGCTATGGCTCCTCAGCCGCGTCTAATGGAGGGATGACGACCTGAGAGAGAGAGAGAGAGAGAGAGAGAGAGAGAGAGAGAGAGCGATAGAGGGAGGGGGGTTAACCCAGCCCAGAGATAAAGTAAGATGCGGGGGCGGGGGGGTGATAATCACCTGTCCGCAGATCCCCTCCGTGCGTGTGTGCGTGTGTGCGCGCGTGTGGCGGACAGGTCAGGGCTGCCGAAGCTTTTAGCGCCCCGCGTCACACACCACCGAGCTTCCCCGAGCTGGCTCCCTGCAAGCGGGGTCGGATTCAATTTAGAAGGCTTTTAGCTTGGCGGTTAAAAATAAAGGGGGGGGGGGGGGGGGGGGGGGGGGGGGGGGGGTTGGTGAGATGGGAGCGGAGCGCTTGTAAATAAATAATTGCGGGCGTCTGCTGGTGATCTCTGGGTTCTTAGCGGGGCCTCACGCTGGGCCGGGGCGGCAGCAGGGGAATGGATTCTCCACACACACTGGCTGCTGCTGGTGCACTATTCATGACGAGCCCAAATGGTGGGGCGAGGATCAAACAGCCACGGCTAATTGAAAACCTTCAGAATCTTTTGTTCTCTCTTTGTTCCCTCGCTCTTCCGTTCTCTCTCTCTCTGCTCTCTCTCGCCCTCTCTTTCTGCTCTCTCTCTCGCTCTCTCTGCTCTCTCTCCCTCTCTCTCTCTCCTCGTTAGAGATGCCTTTTTGTGTTGAACTCGCTTTCTGTTTCCGAAGAGGAACGTTGACAGAGGGCTATCGTGTGGCGCGGCAATGTTTTTTAGTCTGGAAGAAACGGGTGGAAATAAAACCACAAAGGCAACATATGTGCGAGTTCTTTGGTTTATTATTTCCTTGTATGTGTCTAACAGAGGGTGTATGTGTGTGCCATCATTTCTAATTATAAAACCCTGGTGGCAACAAACACATTTATCACAACTTCTTCTTTTTCGCAGCACCCCCCCTCCGTCTCCGTCGCCGCGGCTCCAAACTTTAGTCCTTGGCAGGGCCGTTTGAAGGTGCCTGCCTCCCCGGGTTGGCTGCGCGGTCCTCTGCCTCTTGCCTTCATTTGCTCCGTCTAAATCTCGGCTGTGTCTGTGCCAACACAATCGTCCCCGCGCGTCCCCCGGTGTCACAAGGCGTGATGGATTACAACAGTCCGCCCACATATTTCATAACTCCCAAGTCCCCGTGTGAAGAGAGACATTTAAATTTGTAGGAGGGGAGCAGCTTGCTTTGTCTATTTTCGTCTCGTCTCTTCTCTCTCTCTCCGTTCTCCTCTCTCTCTCCGTTCTCCTCTTTCTTCCCTCCCGAGTTTGTCACACAGTGTTCCCGTTCGCTTGTGCGACTCCCTCGCTCGCCCCCCCACACGCGCGCGCGCGCGCGCGCACACACTCCCGCATACACCTCTCTCTCACACACACACACACACACACACACACACACACACATACACACACAGTTCATGCACGTCCCGGTTACCTCTAAAAACACCAAAGGATTCATTTGTGAAGAAAAGTGTAGGACTTTTTACTTTGCTGTGAAAGATTTTTGAGTTCCACACATGCGCGCGCGCACACACACACACACACACACACACACACACTCGCACACAAAGTTAATTACAGCAGAACACAGGGGCTAATGGGCCCGATGACCTTTCACAGGCAGTGTGTTCCCACAGCAGTGCCTGGTACACACGTGCCACACTTTCTCCCCCAGCCATGCCATTTTGAGACAGAGGTCATCCTTCTACTCCTACTAACAGTGGGCATGTCCAGTGCGTCCTGAATGGAGTTACAACCCCATGGCCATGGCTATGTTGATGGTGTGCGCTGCCATTGCAGTGCACTATAGAGCGCTCTCTCTCTCTCTCTCTCTCTCTCTCTCTCTCTCTCTCTCTCTCTCTCTCTCTCTCTCTCTCTCTCTCTCTTCTTCTCTCTCTCTCTCTCTCTTCTCTCTCTCTCCTCTCCAGCTCTTATGTAAAAAGCCTTAGCTCACTGACAGGCCCAACCTGAAGTTGAACCCTGTCATTAGCAGTGCCTGCACATTGCTCTGATGTAGCTATTAAGCTGCGAAAGTGCAGCAGTTGACACAAGTATGACCTTCTGTGTACAGCGCGAGGACATACAGTAACGCGTTTATGGATCCCAGTGTAATTGAACCTGAAGACTCATTATGTAACACAATAAAGACTGCAGCCTAATTAACGGAAAATGTAATGTAATTGATTCGCGGCGCCCCTCTCCCTGTAAACGATCGCGCTTTGTTTTTATTTGCTAACGAGGGATATCATTCGGCGAATAACTTGTGTAATTAGTGACAGTGTCGATTACAATAGCCCTGCACGCACACACACTCCCGTATGATAGGCCAAGGCTGCTTAAGGATGGGTACGAGGGACACAGGGAGGAGGGGAGGAAGAGACGAGGGTGGAGGCGAGCGGGGCCTATTTTTTAATGAGGCGCTGTAATTGTGTGTAATTCATTACAACTGTACGCTTTGATGAAAACATGCCAGGCAGCAATTTTACTGTCGGTTAAGCATTTACCTGTGGACTTAAAACTGACAGATTACATTTTACACTCTTCTTTCTGGGTGTGTGTGTATATGTGTGTGTGTGTGTGTGTGTGTGTGTGTGTGTGTGTGTGTGTGTGTGTGTGTGTGTGTGTGTATGCCTGTAGGTGACAGCCAGACCCCAGCGACCCTGTTGACCTCCGCATCTTCCCTGAGGGACAGCGCCGCCTTCCTGCAGTCGGAGACCATGCGGCCGGCCAACGATCCTAAGGAGCGCGACCCGTCCCACGTGCGCATGCTCAACGACGTGCTCCGGGACCTGGAGAAGAGCTTTGTGGCCCCCCAGGGCCCCCCGGGGGTCTACAGGTACAGCAGAGCTGGGAGGGGCTCACCTCTTTGTCTTTTGATGTTTTTTCTTCCCTTTTTTTTTCTTCCTTCCTTCCGGCCTTCCTTTTCTTTCCCTCCTTCCTTTCTTTTCTCCACTGTTTTTTTCTTCCTACTTTCTTCCCATCCCTTAATTCATCTTTTGACTTTTTTTTCATTACGTGTATCGCCGCAGTTGCTGTTTTAATAAGGCGGTTGCCGTTTTAATACGGCTAGGACTGTTTTGTGGGAAGTGTAGCTTAATATCACAATATTAACAGGGATAATAGCAATAATTGTAGAAGTAGGCCATTAACTTCCACGATCAAAATAGTTGATCTGTCATTCTCAAACAACATTAGTGTTTAATGGTGCTTGCTAAAGAAGGACAGGAAGGAAAATGGACAGTTGAGATGTTTACTCTGACCATCGCTGTTTATGGCCGGCCCTAATTAGCCCCAGGTAAGAAGATATGACCTGTTACAAAGCTATCTTTATCTCCATAACCCAGCATCTCATCACCAGACAAACAATAGCCCGCCAAGAACAGCGTGCGATAATAGCCGTCCAGCTAACCCGGCCCTCACCAAATCCTCCTCGCCCCCCCCCCCCCGTGGCATGATGAAGGCCGCAGAGCTCCGCCATCCTTCCTCTTCCCCTCCGGTTGGAGAGGGCCCTGCTGGGACACTAGTGCTGCTGGGACCCTGCTCCGTGACCTTGGGGGCTGGGGGTGGGATTGGAATCGGATGCTAATCACCGCGTCCTGCTGTGCCCTGATTGAATTAGCGGGCGCTGGACGGAGGGGATCAAGTAGCTGAGCGGCGTTACGAGTCTCCCATATCTCCCCCATCTCTCTCTCTCTCTCTCCACGCACGCTGCACATTGTGGGTGGGCGATTTCTGTTGCTCCGGGGTTTTTTTTCTCCTTTGGATTATGCCTTTCGGGGTTTGTGCTCTACAATTCCACCTAATTGTTTCGATGGATGCGTCTCTGTTGAGAGATTTCACTTTCCTTTTTGATTGTTAATAATAATAAAAAAATCCATTTGTTAATCATATTTGGTATAGTTGACGTAAGATATTGTCTGCATTTAGTTAATTAGTTCAGCTTTTGAAAGGATCGACCATGAACCATAATGTATTGCAAGACGTAGCCCGCTACGCTGAACGTTTAATGGCTAAAGTCAGCTGTAACCAGAGTCTCCCAGACACTCATTATAAAGTGTAATCTCTTATCAGGACAGACCTCCATCAGGGGGTGTCGGCACTCGTCTCCAACTGTCAGTCACCTGGCCTTTGAGTTGTTCGCGAGAGGACAGCTGTGAGGGATTTGACCTGGCTTAGAGGTAGAGGGGGTTAAACAAAGAGAGAGGGAGAGAGAGAGAGAGAGAGAGAGAGAGAGAGAGAGAGAGAGAGAGCAGACAAATAGACAGAGAGAAGGACACCGAGAGAGAGACGGGGACTGTGTGGATTGATGGGTGTTATGAAGAGCAACGTGCAGTGGCCCCAGACAGCTCCAGACTAAAACAAACGTCTTGATGCTGTCAGCGGGGCGATGGATGGCCCTCGGCCTGCCTGACTGACACCTGGGGCCTCACCGTCTCAACTTAAACCCAATTTGTTCTGTTGTGCGCCTCCCTCCTGCCTCCACGCGAGCTGGAGGCAGGGCTTGGCAGGGACCTCAAAGATCGATATCAGACGTCTGTATGCACTCCCAGGAGTTTGTTTTTTAAGTCGTTTTTGTTTTCATAACTTAATCTTAAAATGGACCGACTGTCAATGGGGAAGTCAGGCGAGGCCTTTGGCAGAACTTTTAAGCCAAACGCTCGAGGCTGACGAGCAGAATGTGGCTTCCAGTCCCACACCGATGTCACTTTGAGACATACTTGCCAACCTTGAAACCTCAAAAATCGGGATGATTTCCAAACAATAGCGGGGGTCTGGGGGTCATCTATACAAAAAAAATGTAATCGATAGAGAATTGTGGCAATGAAAGTTGTGAGGGATGGCGTGTATGCTTTGCAGCGTGACGTGGAGGTGTAACGATGGTACTATTGATTGAGGAGAGTCTGGCTTTGTTGGAATTAAAGAGCGCCTGTACGAGTCGGAAACAATACATCGGAGGTGATTCGCTGATTCTGTCGATGTTTCAAGTCGGCGTCATGCTTCTTGGGAACAGTGACTATTGTTCCTTGAAGGGACAATCCCTTATGGGTCAGTCTAGTTCTCGAACACGTGTGTAGCCCATTGAGAGAAACACAGTCTGCCAAAAAAGATTTAGTTGATTTGAAACATATTCTGTAGATTTTATCCCCCCTCACTGTGTCTGTGTGTGTGTGTGTGTGTGTGTGTGTGTGTGTGTGTGTGTGTGTGTGTGTGTGTGTGTGTGTGTGTGTGTGTGTGTGTGTGTGTGTCGATGCATCCAACTTTTCTCTGTAGAAACTTCAGTGTGAAGGTTACAGGGACAATGCCAACTAAACCCTAAAGCCAGAGTGTTAACGGATGAAGAATCACCCTATTTACCCGGTTAGGCCTTCATTCAGCCAGTTTAGAAGAAATCAATGAAGGGAGCTGCTCCGTGAAGAGAAACGCTCCATATTCTGCCCGTTCTGACCTACAAACGACTGCTCCACTAGGCCAGAGGCAGGCAACATGCTTCTGTCTGGGTGTGGGGTGTGTTTGTGAGCATGTCTTTGTGTGCTGTGTGCTGTGTGTGTGTGTGTGTGTGTGGGTGTGGGTGTGGGTGTGTGGGTGTGGGTGTGTGTGTGATTGTGTGTGTGTGTGCGCGCGTGCGTGGACGTGCACGTGTGTGCGCTGGCATGACAGTTGTAATAAACAGAGATGGATGGAGCCCTAGATTGTCTTTTTGGACAATATGTTGTACAGTCTGTTGTGTTTGTCTCCCAGGAACCTGCTGTACAGCCTTCCAGGGAAGACCACAGAGTTCTCCATCCTCCGCTTCCCCCAGGAACCTCTCGGCCCCTGCCCCGTGACGCGGGAATCCCTAGCACAGAACTCGGTGACCCAGGAAGTACTTCAAAACCACGTTTTGAACCAGGAATTAAAACGTCCGTCCAGCAACCGCTCGCTGTCTCGGATCTTAAACGCGGTCAACTCGGCCGAGAAGCTGGTTGGCTTTGGCCTCGCTCTGTTCGAGAACTACCCCGACAACACAAAGTGACCTCCCCCCGGCACGCTGACCGAGCTAGTGCCAGGGCCATGGTGTGGTTTGTCCAGAGGAGGTACATTGACGAATTGGCTCTCTTGATTCAAAAGTGTTTGTCGATGTGGCAAGCACACATTGACGGTCTACTTCTTTTGTAGACTGGTATGATTGTATAAGCCCTTAGAAGTTAATCAGGCCTCTGCATAATGCATCTATTGCTTTAATATGTCCGATATTGTCTGACAGTGACATATGTAGCACAGCTCCAAGGAGACTAAATATGCAATAGGAAGAAAATAATACGTATCAAATAAATGCATCTAAGTTCACTGAAAGGTAATTAATCTTATGAAACATCTAAAGTAATTATATTTTCCATAGGAAATGTAATGCATATTATAAACACAATGTTTTGTAATATATTTTTGCCCCAATTGTCTTCAGGGAGAGCACTGCCAATTTTTGAAGGACACATTTTTATTTAGACAAGCAATTGCACTATCAAAAAAGCGGAATGCCGAATTCTGCATAACGACAGATGACATTTCGGGGTGTTTGGCGGCTTAGCGATTTGATGAGGAGGAACTGACACTAAACCATAGGAATCCAACCTCCTAGAGGAACAGACCAGCCGACTGACGCTGATGGGAGGGAACGAACTAGGAACACTGAGAGCTGTGAGGCATGCGTTTACCAGAGAGAAAATGAACCCATGGAGGTAGTCGGGCTTTTATCCGTGTGGGTTTTAGTTGTGCGAGTCATGGCGCCTACGCCGCATTGTCAGAGAGACAGACCACTTAAATAGTTGAGGGAAGCAGTGGGATTGAGACGCATTTGAGGAAACAATGTGAAATAACAATGTGTTTACCGGAAGCAGCACCAGCGGGCTGCTGTTAAGCACGTAATGCACTATCATCTCTGACTCTATGCTTTAAAATGGATGGCAATGTTCAATGTTTTGGGTTTGCCTAAAACGACAATTGATTGCTCTAGCCATGTAGTACACGCTAAAGTGCTTGCAGCATTGCAGGCATATAGTTAGCCCAGCTAACTTGTTGTAAAGTTTTTTGGCATGTTAATGTAGTTTAGTAAGGGTTTCTTATTCGTTTGTGTGCAAAAAATGCTGTTATTTAAATGTGTTTTGTTGCCTTAACTTATTTGCAGTACTTAGTACATTATGGGCTGTTGAGGTTTCAACAGGTGACATTTATGCTCAATGGTTGAATTTTTAATGACATTTTTCTTTTCTGGTTTTCTGTTTTATCACCAAGTAGGTTATACAGCTATTTATAAAACTTAGTTAACTAGGTTATAAAAACTTAGTTTATTGTTAAGTGGTATTGTATGATATTCTTCAATATGTGGCACAAAAGTTTGACTTTTTCTATAAGGGTGACTCAACTGTTCCTTTCAAATGAATAAAATACCTTCAGGGATCCAAAAAACCTTTTCTAAGCTTTTGAATTATATGTGCCTTTTTCTTCGAGCGTTAGGAGCACAAAGTGTTACAAATCATAAAATTGTGCGGTCTTGCTTGAATACCAAAATGTAACTGCTCAATTTAAACAAACACATGTAACAATTAAATAGCAGTGATTTATTTATTTTTCATTAGTTTAAGTCAGTTTTAGTTTAAGATAGACACTTAATGTATACTTTTTAACAGTTGAACTACAGCCAAAGCTTGTCATGTAATTTTACATTTAAGTGGTGTTCTATCTTGTTTTAATAACAGATAATAATTATGAATCATCATTTGTATTGCACCTTATAAAACAGAAATTACAAAAGGCTGTGTATTGTGTATAAAATACAACATGTTTTACAATTAGAATGATAGCATTGCATGAAATAAGATATACATAACAAATTATGAAGGTGGTCATAAACAATTAAATTCACACAAGAAAATACAAGAAAAATGTGTCTGTGCATATTTAAATCAAAATAATGTAAATATTAATTAAACAACTAATTAAACTGAAAGCTACGGTAGTATGAATCAGTTGGTATTTTAAAAAAAGTAACAAAATTAGTTACTCGTATGTCGTTTTAACAGATACATTCTTTCAATTTATTAGCCCAACTCATGTTTTTGCATATGATTGCTTGATGATGTTCATGTATCAGTAATAGTAACGTTTAATTGGCCGCATAATTACACAAGAGTAATGCACAGTTCATGTTGTGTGTTATTACACAACAACTGGCAGAGGAAAAGTGTACTTTTCTGTGCAGTGCACACGTACAACAACTGTTTTATGGCATGTCTGCTTTGCATTAAGAATCTTAGCAATGTATACCTGTTATTTTAGCAATGTATGTTTCAAGTTTAGCAAGTAGCATCAAGTTATTCCTTTTCAATTCCTTGAATTATACAATATTTTACTCTTTGTATAGTTAATATACTATGGACTTTAATGCTGCATGAATGGTTTCAATAATTTGAATGATATGACATAAATTTGCACTAAGCCTTTTAGGATTTTGTATGTGGCATATACTTAAACAATTTTTAAGCAATATGATTCAGGCTACAAAACCAATTTTATCCAAGACGGTAAACCATTTCCAATTCAATTTAAAACAAAATGACTATGTTTCTCTTTTTTTTCAAACATGACACTCAGCAATCTGGGATCAATGAGATAAGTGACATGGCATAGTAATTGAAAAGACTTAAACAATAAAATAATCCTCTACTCATTCCATATTTCCTTTCCAAACAGCCAGAGTGTTGAACCAAGATTTTACATGGGCCCTTTGCTTTGGCTGAAATGCATTATGCCATGCTCTGATTACTGTGCATGCGATTATTGATATCATATCTTATACCATAGACTAACTGTAGCGCAAGTTTGTTTTGGAATTTCCTTTCATTTCAATTTGTAATAATAAACAACTTTTTTCAACTGCATCTCATTTCCAGTTTATTACACCGCAAAGGAATAGTGTAGACAAGGAAATTACTACTAGAAAAAGAATGTGACTCGGTGAATTTGCTCTTGCATGCAATTTGGCAAAATATATTGAACTAGTTTTTGTTTTTTTGCAATCCTTGTCAGTGCTCAGTGGCCTACTTTTATGACATTTCAACATTGTGGTGCAAACAAATACCGCCTTCATCAATTTCTCTATACTATGAATACCATACACACACAGACATGTACACGGCACATGTGTGTCTGTGTGTTGAGGAAAGAATTTGATGATTTTCTTTTTATTGCAGATGACAATGCCATCAAAACAAAAACGTAACTGTACATTATATCATCAATCTATACCCTTCCTGTGTGTGTTGTCTCGGTCACATCGGTTATAGGCTAGCTATTTGCATTTTGATGTGCCTGTCTCTTCAACACTGACTCGCGCCCGCGCAGCATCCAACCGGCCGACTGGGTGTCAGAGCGGGGAGGCGCGTTCTAGAAGGAAAACCATGATGGCGACCGCAGCAGAGGAGATAACGAACCAAACATGCCCTATCCCAGACAACAGTCTTTCCACCCTGTCCATCAAAATTACGCGGAGAAACCAGGATAGACCCTGGAAATTGCGATTTATTTACCTGCAGTGCTGTGAGTATCAAGACAATGATATTCAAAACGGCACTCTAGCGGTGTTTTTATCCCGATAGAATAATCTCACCCATCACCGACCGACACAAATGTAATGATTAGAGCATGAATACACCACGCACTTGTCTATTTGCGCAGTGTTGATTTCTGAATCGCCAACGTGTGCTTGATAACATCTGCAGTATGTCTGAACAGGCCAAGGCAACATCATATGTGTAGTGACCACGTCACTTTACTACTAGATGCTGCCTCTCCTACCTCGACTATCCTACTCTACTATTGCCTAGCTACGCATTCAGCCCGACCATTTCAGTGGCTTGCTAGGGCTGGGAGTATGCATCAATCATAATCAGTTCTGGATCGTGTTATTGTCAAAATTGCCTTCATGCCAATGTTTATGTTTATTTGGTTACTTAAATTTACAGCAAAACCTATAGCAATCTAGGCAAAGGGATTACCAAAAGTTTAACAATAAAGCCTTATTCTCTTTTGGAATTCAAACTGTCCATTAGTATCTTGTTATTTTGAGATTAGTAGTTGTATGAGTGTTTTTCACTCTAGGAACATTGGCATAATAATGAAAGCCTATTTCCCTAGAACGCAACACAGTGCACTATTGACTTGGCTCGGTGCACCCTTCTCTGGTTGCAAATGAAACCAGGCTGCTACTCAGACCAAATGACCCATTTAAATGGTTGGTCCCCTACTGTGGTCAGGGCAACCACGAGTGGCCCTGCATTCGAATCAGACGTGTAAGAATGACGCACGTCCAGCGATGAAGGAAATTGCCAGGGCTGCAAATATCAATGCCATTAAAGCTCCATTATGGTCCCTTTGCCAAGGCATGGCGTCACAGCGCCTTGTGATCCATCTCTCCTTGTCTGGAAGCCTGAGCGATATGCAGAGCAGTCAGAGAGGCCGCCTCCACCGTCGCGAGCGCAAGACAATATGAAAAGATTAGGAGAACACGTCGTGTCTAATTAGAAACACCATATGTCCTGTGGCCATACGCAGGCACGGGGACACACAACAGAACAATACTGTCCCAATCCCAATGAGGAAAAAGTATGGGGCTGATGTGATATGACAGGTTAGTTAGTTCCATACGCTAATATCTGTCCATGAGTTGATGTATTTGAAGCAGCGCAAGAAGGGACTTGTCGTTGTGCTGATGTGTCGCGTTGGAGATCAACATGGTGGCACGTTGTCGAAATGGGACCCTATATAAATATGAATGTACTTTTGGGCATGACGACAATCCTTCCTGTCCTATACCAATCTGAACGGATGTGATAATAGGTGCCGGTCAGTCAGGAAGAGGTGGATGTCAGATTGGTTGGTATCGTTAGGAGTTTTATTGCAAAACTGAATGCTTGTATTATTTCACAGATTTCCTGACCATTGCGACCATTCTGGGAACCGGCATCTTAGGTGAGTGAAGCCATGACGGGTTTATTGTCTTGCAAACATAAAGACAAAACAGGTGATAAGTTTTACACGAATGTGATTTTCTCTGGTAGTTTTAGGAACGTCTTACAATAGGCTGAACACACAATCAACAATTTTTTTCTTCCCGCACGGAGATTTAAGCTATGTGAATGAAAATAATTGTGTTTTATGTGTTGTTCATTATTTTAATTGTCCACATAATTCGAACCAGGGTTTATGAAGTGCAGACGCCATGAGTTATATATTTATGAAGTCGGCCATTGCATGGAACATAACATTTTACTACGTTGTTTTTCAAACGAGATCCAGTGGTTCTCACAAAAGGGGGGTGACCAGTCATCTTAAAACATGGTTAATCACTTAAAATCACATAAGTCCCTTTCATTAAAGTGAACTGCGGATCGTTCAGAGAGGTGGGCGAGATGGACAGCCAAAACCACTCGCTGTCTTCTCTTGCAAAGTGAGGATGAGAGGGAGGATAAGAGAGCACGTTCTGTCCTCTGTCTCTCCGTCATGTCATGCCAATTGTCAGGAGTCTCAGGGAGACGGGTAGCTCTTTCTCTTCTCTCCCGGCCTCTCCCAGTCTCCATTGTGATGGGCTTTCTGCTTCATTCCCTCCCAGGTCTCCCAGTGACCATTGCTCATGCAGGCCTACTGCCTTTCCTGGTCTCGTTCCTCACAGGCTTCCTGGTGCAGGTAAGGCGACCGTAACATCAACCCGCATGTCAGTCATGGATTATGGTCATATTGTGTTATGCATACAGCCCCCATTTTTACAATTTGAAAATCCCTTGATGCAGTTTACCACAGTCCTCTGCATTTTGTAACTTGGGATGGTATTGGAACTCATCATTGTACACTATTGATCCATACACATCCCTACACCATCTCTATTGATCCATCCAAATTGATTCGGATAGCACCTTTTGTGGAATTAAAATGGACACAAAGTGTTTCACAGACTAAAACTATGTGTTGTGTTGGAACAGGCTCTGCTGATCTACCTGTTTGTGGAGCTACTTCAGAAGTGTCAGGTGTATCAGATGGAAACGCTGAAGGTTAGGAGAGAAAAGTGTCCCGAGGACATCCCATATTAAAGGAACGGTTTGGTCCTGTTGATGGCATACCTTATTTCTTTGGCTCTTGTGGACGTCACGACTGGTGCAGATAGTTTGTCCATCCATTTGGGCTGTTTAAGCGTAATATTAGCCATAGTATTAGCCACATGCTAATTAAACTCGCTACTTTTAGAAGTCTGCTGTGGTTAATTGAATCATTAAGGAAATGTATGGAAGCTACTTTGGTGTGTTTCGGACTCGAGTTTAACTGAATTGCAAAGGTCTCTAGTCAAACCATTAGCATGAAGCTAAATGTAAAAACAGTTACTGTATAAAAGTTTTATATCCACTCCAACTGTACAATTCAGGACTTTCCAGAGTGACACAGAAATAAGGTAAAACGTTAAAAAGACCAAACTATTTACCTTATTGATCAGTTAAAATATGGCTGGAATATTGTAAAGTTTGTTTTTTATCATAAAGTAATCAATAATGAGTTATATACCGACACATGTGTGGTATACACTAGGGAAACATGCGTGGGTGTGACTGATGCAGAAAAGAAGCTGTTTTAAGTGGTTGTCTCCGTATATGTTTTTTCAGACCATGGAACCAGAGCCCATCTTGATGCAGGATGTTTGTTTGGAAGACCCTCCTCCTACCATCCACGAAGAGGAGGACGAGGAAGAGGTGGAGAGCGAAGAAGCAGGTGACTGGTGACCTCTGTGCACACAACAGGCCCGGGTAGAAGGGTTGTGCATAATTACGTTGTCAACACCGAAAGAGGTGCCGTTTTGATTTAAGAACACCCTGTCTGGAAAAGAGCACCATCTAATTAAAAGTTACATTAACATGTCACCCACTGACGCAAAGTCAATCCGCAGTACATATAAACAGGACCCACCTTTCCCTCAAATCAAGCTAAGAGCCAGGAGTCAACGAGCACCATGTCCCTCCTCAGTGCTCCGCGCCGTTCCAGGACCTGTCGCTACGGGTTACCAGTCCGTCCCATCACATCATGCCCGTTAATTGTGGCCAGCTGTTGGTTGTTGGTGGCGGTCCAGATAGTTTGACGTTCTCCTTTGAGGAGGGAGAGCTGCTGAGCTCGGGCCCAAACGCCCATTAGGCCAGATGAACATTTCATGAGCTCCTATTGTTGTCGCGTTTCCAACAACAAGCTTCTGTGACTCTGGACACGGGACAAGTTGTCTGACCCGTTGGAGCCAGATGGAATCACACAGGACAATGGTGTGTGTTGTATTTCGATATGCCCCCTATACAGTAAGGCGAGCCGATGCAGAAACAAACCCCTGGGTTTGATGGTC
>JAPMUY010005365.1:142500-160000 GCA_026901105.3 Galaxias olidus | reverse complement strand
GCCGCGGACAACTGGAGCGCAAACGCACTCGTGCACACACACACACACACACACACACACACACACACACACACACACACAGCAGCAGCACCATCCATTACTGCTGCTTATCCTGTGAGAAGTAGCTGTCAGCTCAGGAGGGGCTGTATCTGTAGAGAGAAACAGCTGTGTCTCCCTCTCTACCTGGGGGATCTGAGCCCGGAGGATGGGCCTGCAACCCTGTCTGTCTGTCTGTCTGCCTGCCTGCCTGCCTGCCTGCCTGCCTGCCTGCCTGCCTGCCTGCCTTACTTACAACATCCATGTATCTGACTTCCAATATTGTCTCAGTGACTGACAATGTACTTGTGTGCGTGCGTGTGTGTATTGTGTGTGTTTGTGTTCATGCATCTAGACACAGGTCTGCTCCAGCAGGATACAGCTCTGCAGGTCCTGGAAGAGAGCCTGAAGCCCAACCTTCATCTCCTGGGCATCGTCTTCCTCAGCAAGTCCATGAGCCATGCCTTCAACTTCATCCTCATCTTCCAGTTGTAAGTCGGCAAAACACTCCTTTCAAGGCTGGTTGCTTGATTGTGTGTGTGTGTGTGTGTGTGTGTGTGTGTGTGTGTGTGTGTGTGTGCATGTGTGTGTGTGTGTGCGTGTGTGTTTAGAAGGAGGATTGCGTGGGTGGGAAAGAGAAAGGAAGAGAAATTGTGCATATTTGTCCTCAGACATTGATTGATAAATGTTCCAAATTCTTTTGTTTCTGAGTCACTTATTCATTAACAAAAGTAAAGAAACGTTGAAAGGTTTTTAAAGGACATATTAGTGCAGGATCTTTTTCTTTTGCCTGATCCTACAGTACATCAACCTTTTAAAATAGTTTTTTCAAACCTTTTTGCTTTATTTAGGATTACGCCAAACCTTAGAAAAGACTGTTTCTTCAATAAGGAGAACGGGTCATAGCAAGCTGACCCCCCTCCATCTGGCTCCCTGGTTAGCACACGCCTCACTGTTTCTTTCCCAGCCGAGGAGATGCCTGGGGCTCCCCTCCCATGTTCTGAATGGTTGCCATGCTAACAAAGTCCTTCACACAGTCAGGCTTACAGAACAGAATTAACCTATAAGGGGGTCTGCACACCGACCCCTCAGGAAGGATGCATGGACACTCCTGGTACTTTTGCCTGTGCCAGTGTCAATGGGTGCATGGCCTTGTCCTTTTTGCTGGTCTGAGGAGGCCCCAGGTGTGTGTGTGTGTGTGTGTGTGTGTGTGTGTGTGTGTGTGTGTGTGTGTGTGTGTGTGTGTGTGTGTGTGAAATTAAGGCCTGGGGGTTGCTGAAGGAGAGGGGATATGGGACACTTTTTGGACACACCGTGCTGTTGCTACCCTCTCCTCTACTGCTGGCCAACTTGGCATGTGGGATCTCACTCTCCCCTGTGTTTTGTGATGATCTATTTGTGTGTGTGTGCATGTGCGTGCGTGCGTGTGTGTGTGTGTGTGTGTGTGTGTGTGCGCGACTAACTTGGAGGACTTCAGGGCCAAGTGGAGTTTAATCTTCGGTTGTCCTTCAGAAGACCAGTGTGTGTATGTGTGTGTGTGTGTTGTTAGGTTATTCTTAGGTTAAATGTCTCATCCTTCAACATGTTTTTTCTTGGTTAAAATAATCACCCTACCCAGTCACATAGTTAATTTATGTAAATGGCCAACACAAAGTGTATCAGAGGAGTACAATTTGCTATTGATGTGTGTGTGCGAGTGTGTGTTTTGGTTGTGTGCTTTTGGCTGTTTGTGTTGTATGTCTGTGTCTGTGTGCGTGCGTGCGGCCCTGCGTGCGTGTGTGTGTGCCTGCTAGCGAACGTGAGTATTAGGAGAGTTGGTGTTTGGCTTTATTAATGATATCGGCGTAATGAGATTTTTCCCAGATCCTTTTTTCCCTCACAGGTGTACTATCCCTTGAAGGAATAATACCCTGTTCTTTTTTCTCTACCTGAAGCAGCTGTCCCATGCATGTCCTTCACACCCAACTGTTCTGTTCCAGACCCCTGAAGGATGGAATCTTTTTGTTCATTCTCTACCCCCCCCCCCCCCCCCCCCCCCATTTGTTTGAAGTCCTTCCTCCATCTTGTCTTCATTGAATGTCCTCTGGAGAGTTTGGGGGCTGTCAGAACCACAAACACTGTCGTCGGTCCCGGAGCCAGCTTCGTCCTTCAGTTTGTTGCTGACCGTGTCTGAGGACTATGTTCATTCAAATCTCTGCGCGCTATGTCTTTCAGAACGTTTTAATTTCATAATTTGATAAACTCCTCCACATCGCTGAATATAGTCAATGTTTGGAGGGAGGATTGTAATAACTGCCTTGACCTCCATGAACGCAATGTTCACAGTGTGTCCCTGCACCAGAACACTACCGACTGGCTTGTCATAGTGAATGATCGCTCCGGCTAAAGTTGACTTTATTGCCTTAGTACCTTACCCTGGTTTGGTCGGGCTGGGTGGTGATTGAATGTTGCAGATAGGTGTGTGTGTGTGTGTGTGTGTGTGTGTGTGTGTGTGGGTGTGTGTGTGCGGCACATAAGTGTTGTGTTGTGGCACTGTGGATGGATGAGGCCTTGTTATCAGCTTTTAGACAGCCCTCTGTAACACCTGGCCAATCAATAGCTCCTTCATTGTGTTCAAGGAGGCTTAGTGCTCGATCAATTTCGAGTGGTGACCTGTTACACACACACACACACACACTTACAAAAACACAATACATGACTTTTGGCTTCAGCTCCATCTGCCCCTGGACCTGCTCAACACACTTCAATGTAGCATGGCTACACACACACACACACACACACACACACACACACACAGTCATTCACACAAATCTAGCTGGATTGATTTATTACACACACCCAGCTAATCTTGTCTTGAGATAATGGCCAACACTTAGAGAGGTTTTAGAGCCAAGGTTTTTTGATTGAAGTGCTGTTCTGCTGCACTTGCATGACCAATAGGTTATAGTTCATACAAATTCACCATCCTGGATGTCATCATCATCATCATCATCATCGTTATCATCACTGTCATCGTCATTAACATCGTCTCTTTCATTACCATCATCCTCTTTTTTGTTGCCGTGATGGTCTTCATCGTCATTACCATCGTCCTCTTCTTTGTGGCTTTTGTCAACCAACGACCTTATCCCCCTCGTCATCAACTGTCATCCCACCCATTGTCTACCCTCGTCTCCCCCTCATCCATTTCCACTGGGGATACGTGCCTCTTAGCCACGACATTTCAACGTCAGAAAAGCGATGAGAACGTTGTCTTTCGACGAGTAGTTTGTAAACTTCTTCCCAGCTCACAGAGCCATATGCAGAGCTGCTTTGAGGAGGGAGACACCTGGAAGATGAAAGAGGGTGACTGTGGGTCCTGTCTTCTGTCACCGTATTCAAGTGCAAAGTACATTCTCTCTCATGCTCATAAACATACACAGTGTCTGAAGTAGCGTGCCGTGTGAAGTCACTTTCCAACCCCTCTGAGAGGGATATTTCACAAACACCCCCTCTGTTGTGTACTTACCGATGCGGGACAGACAATGCACCACACCATACGGTATGGAAAGAAGAGGCTGCAACATAATCAGTGCTGAGGGTTGACCGCATAGTCTCTCTACTGTAGAGTTGTGCATGTGCTCAATGGTTAATACACAGCTCCCTCTCCTGTGTCTTTGTTTGTCCCTTTCTTCCGGTCCTCCATAGTGTGTCGTTGGGAATCAGCTACGTTTTGGCCGGAAGTGAAGCCTACGCTTCCATTCTCCATGTTAGGTGAGTCTGATTTTGAAGCAAGAATGTTTTTCTCTGTCACAAAGAGTTTCACTTCATTGACAATAAAAATTAATTGTGAAAAAGCTTATGGTTGAACAATATTACCTCTGCTTAATGATATCCCCTTTTTTTTTTAAACGCGTTTTTTTCAAATTCTGGACTGCAAACAATTCTGCCAGTCAACTTATAAATGCATGGCTCTTACATAAGATGCTACCTGAAAAACTGATGGTGAGAGAGATTATGGATAGAGATAATATATTACTATTAGCAATCAATAACAATTTGTGTTTCATAAAGTAACATCGGGATTTCATTGAGTCAGATTTGTTTTTTTTTGCTGTGGTGTTGTACTTCTGTAGGGCGATATACATATCTGTTGATTTCTTTATTCCCCTTTATCACTTCTTGGAAGAAAGTATTAATGTAAATTCATATTTGATTTATGCCTCTAACTAACAGCATAACCGAAAAGGTCACAGCCCCATACTGTTTTGTGCAAAATGTGAAATAGGAAAACAATTATTTCCTCACATCCTGAAACAAAGAACCGCTGGAGATGTTCTCATTATATCTTGCCCCTTGGCAGAGTGATCTGGTGACACTTGTCAAAATACAAACATGGCTCCAGCAATACATGTGTCTTAACACTAAAAGAAAAAAAAAAGTGGTTTGAATATTTCATGCCGTTTTTCTTTTATTCTCCTCGGGTCACTGCCGCTCAGTTTGTGGCTTCTTTGCGGAGGCTCAACTAAATAACTGTGTTTTCTCCCCATCCCCTTGTGTTAATAACGAACCACAGAAAAAAGGAGCCTTTACTGAATTGACAGGGTCTGATGAAAGTAGTCTATTTACAACCCTGTAATCAAAGGGGTGTCTTTTGAGTAACCAACGAATACTTTTTCCTCTTAGCGAAAAGCTCTGAAAGGCTGCCTTAATGGTGAACGCCAGCCTCCGAGCTAAAACAGGAACCACAACAAAAACATGAGATTGGAATAAACAGCCGCTAGCCAGTTAGGACCAGCCAGCAGAGCCTCTCCAAGAGCAACATACTCTAAGCTAATTCAATTGAGTAGATTCTAATTGAACCCCGGCCAGCTCTGGTTTGGGCGGTGTTTATCCTTGACGTACTTATGCCTTCGTTGTGCACGTTTACTTGCCGACGCGGTCTAGAGGTTTCCATGAAAGGTATTGACGAGAATGAATGTAGTATGTTTAGCTATAGTCCGTATTCTTTAGCATGTACCTCACAATGTGGAGATGGCGAGTATGCATTCTGGTTATTGCTTCATGCTACTACATGGTTCATGATCTTGTGCATTATAGGTCGTTTTTATTAAACCTTACAAATCATGAGGAAGAGTCCTTTCCATGTGTATCCTTCTTTGTCTCCTCTGGTCTCCAAAACACGGTAAACATAATGTGTTGTATTTGTATTGTTATTTGTCGAAGTTATTTTACAGTAGCCAGTTGCCCTTGTGACAGGAGGGCCAGAAAAATACAGCCCACGCAGCTTTACTTTTAATTAAAGCTGCTTCCCTGCCTGCGGTACACACGCACAACGACAAGCACATACAGGTACACACACGGGCGCACACGTACACATGCGAGCACACTAGAGGCAAATTCCACAGGCAGAAATAATACGCTATTATCAGACAGGGGAGATCTATTTATCGAGGAGGCGGCTAAACGGAGCAAGCACTTAAAAGTTGCCGGAAATGAATTATTAATTAGTTTATTTATCAGGGAAAATTATCCACGAGCGCTTCTGAGATGTGCTACTGCTTACCTCTCACTCTCCTTCTTTCGCCCTCTCTTTTTTCTCCTGTTCTCTCTATCGCTTTCACTCCCCTCCTCTCTCCTCCCTTTTTCTGTTGGGCCATGCAGGGTTTCATTTGAGAAGTGCTTTGTTAAGCGGAGCCCTGGGATCCGGGCTTGATGAATCAACACAGACAGCTAGCCTGACTTGATTAGCATACTAACACATAGCCTCCTTCCTCGTCTGCTGGCTTCCTAGTCCAGCCATTTAGACAAATCCAGCCTCCTACTTCCTAATTTGTGTCCTCGTCTGCCTTCTAGTTCCTTTGCCCGTTAAGGGCATGCAGCCTATTGCATTGCATTCGCCTCGGTCCAGATTGCTAGCTTCCGCCCTGAGTCCCTCCTTTTAATCATGCACCGTTCGTCTCTCTCATGCTTACAAGTGGAGAGGGAAAAAAGCAAGTCCTTCTTGGCCTTCAAAGCACATGCATTGATGAAATTTTGAAAAGATTGGTGTGTGTATGTGTGTGTCTATCGATCGCCCTCCCCACTTGCATCCAGTTATTCTCCTGTTACCTGCGATGACACCTTGTCATCATTATATATCGGAGGCCTCAGAAGAACGAGGAGCAGGAAGTCATGGGGAGAGAGATCGATAGGCTTCAGAAGTCCAGTGGGTCGGTGCCGCAAATGTAGAACACAGTATATTCATTAGTGCCTTAGGAAGAGTACCGCCAACGTGGAAGGCCTCTCACATGAGGACGACCGAGTCGGATGTCGTGGAGGTCATGTTGTTGACCTTGTTTCACGTCTCCTTGTAATGCCTCCTCAGGTTGTCTCTCGGTCTATGTCAGCTCTCCACGGGTTAGCACACCTCTACCATAGATAACAGACCTAATACGCCAAGTACGTCCTCGCAATGTTCCACTTGCAACGTTCATGGACGAGGCCTTCAAGAAATGTCAAACCACAGGCTCCGTTTTTTTCCAAAAACTTTTCCGCAGTTCACAAGGTTTACCGTGTCAGCAGCTGCGGCCATGCCAGGTTCCATTGTGCCGCATGCAGCTCTTAAGAAGGCGAGCTCTGCCCCTCCCTTCCCACCCTCCCACCCCCCCCCCCCCAACCTCCCCCCATCCCCTCTTCGTCTCTCCCCATGGAGTTTGGCTGTAATTACCTTTATCAGTTTAGGGAGCTAATTTATTTTGTCACGCCCCAGTAAATGCTTAACCTGAATATTATTCACAGGATCAGTTTCCATCGGACTGCATGTGAATGCCTGAGCGGTTCATTAGTGCCCCGCTATTGGCTGGGGAGATGTATGTGGGGGCTCCGGGAGAAGTGGAGTGAGAAACCTTCCCAGCCTCCTGTGGATAAGAGTCGGATCCCCTCGGGCTCCCAATCAATAGGTTATTTCAGTTTCTGCTGCTAATGCCAGATCCTCCACTCTTTACACACCGTAGGTGCGCTGGCCGACTCGGCCCAACGCATCCTACGGTTGGATCCAATTCATCAGAATGCGGCCCCCAACGCTAATACCATTCCATAATGAACTCGGAACGACGTCCTGGATAGCAGGCGCACAATAATTCTCCTGCATCAAAGAAATTGCCTTGTCGTCTAATCAGAACGACCTCTGGGCTGTGCTGGGGGACTTTATTTCTGGAGTGTTGTGTTCTGTCGGAGGGCTTCCGGTAGACCGCTCACTACCCTCTCTCTCTCTGTGTGTGTGTGTGTGTGTGTGTGTGTCCCACAGCCACATCTACGTGATCCCAGCCTTCACGTGGGTCCTGTCACTGGGGATCCTGTTGGCTCAGAGCGCCATCCAGCCCATCACCTCGATGCTCACCCTCCTGAAGGGCATCATGCTCATTGTCACGGTAACAGCTCCTTTTGATCAATGGCAACCTTTTCTGGCAAACGGACTGTGCTAAGCTTTGCTGAGCAGTCAATTGCAGTAGAGACAAAAGCCCCCCTAAAAAGAAATCTTCGCTACAGTCTTTTAACATTACATTTAATTGGGTTATTGTTTCTTCACTTTCTCCTTCTTTGATATGTTTTATAACTTCTTGATTTATGGATTTCTTTTTACCCTGGGGTGATCCAACACTAGATCTTCACACATTTAAAGATCTGACATGCAAAGTGCATAATAAGGTATATGACGCATAACCATAACATCATATAATAGTACTGTTTTTAATGCGTCTAACTGTATACCCGCAATGGGTTTCTCCTGGCTTTTTTGTGAACCCCCCCAGGGTCAGAGGGAAGGGCGAGGGAACACACCCTCCCTCCTAAATACAATAACTGCTTTGTTTGACGGACGTCACACACACACACACACACACACACACACACACACGCTGCAGTTGAATGCAAATCCGGGAATGCAATAAAATAAGAGTTATTAAAAAGTCACCTGGGAGAGGGAAGCCAGAGAGAGCGCGCGCATACGAGCGGAGAAAGAAAGGCAAAGAGAGAGACGATAGATATTATGGGAGATGGGAGGCAGTTTTTATTGCCCTCACAACACCTCTCTGCTACGTCTCCCAGAACGCAGTATGAACACTCCAGACCATTTCCTATCAATTAGCAAGCAGACCAAAGCTTCCCCCGGCCCATTTGGGCTCTCTCTGTGACCACCTTTTATTCCTACTACATCAGCTTTATTATCCAATCCTCGCCCCATTCACGGTCCTATTCCCAACACAAATTCCACCTAAAGGGAAGCCGTTCCCAACTGTTTAAACCTCCGATTATTATGGCCTGTGATTGCTCCAGAGACGGCAGAAATGAAAGTCCCTCCGAATGTGGAGGGTTGGACATGGCTGGTTAAGGGATGACCGCAGAGAGGCCGTGTGTCAGCTCCTTGTTACAGTGCGGAGGAGGGAGAGGGGAGACCTGGAGGCCTGTCAAGTCGAGGAGGAGAGAGGAGAGACCGGCTCCCAGCCTGTGAGACCCGCGGGCACATTCCGTCGGGGCTTATTTGTATTTTCCGTGGCACAGGGAGCGCTAAAAAGATAGAGCCTGCAGCCGGTGTGATAGGAGTATTTTAGGAAATCCTCTGGTATCCTTTCCAATAGTGTGTTTGCTCATTTCAAAGAAGGGGCCTGGTTTGTAAAGCAGACTCTCTCCCGGACCCTTTTAATTCAATCTCCGTGCAGCGCCCTCCCTGCTCATTGTGTTTCTGTGTGGGTCAGCAGGAATGTTAAACAGTTGGAGGGGGCCGGTGCCAAAGTACCCATGAGCCTTTTTAGTTGAATATGGTAATTAGCCTATCGGCTTCCTGGAACTAATTAACTGCCGGCCGCAGACAGGAAGTGGATCCAGCGCCACCAGAAAGGACACAATTTACGCTCAGGGTTGGCCGGGTTGCCGCTAACTTCCAAAAGAAAATTAATAATCTGAAATATAGATCCATTAAAAATGCATATGGTTTCTGGCTTGGGCTTGGCCAGTGTTTAAATGTATTAATAATGCATGCAAAATGTCAGACAATGGTGTGGCATGCCTAGTAAAAATGCCCGTCGTGTCGTAACTCAAGTCATAACTGCCCTGAGATAATGTAGGTACACCTGGAGAGGACAGGGGGAGGGGGGGGGTTACGGAGAGCGAGCGAGAGAGAGAGGAGCGTGAGACACCGGGTAAGATCTGAAAGGCTTATCTCCAGAAAATCCTGATCAGAGATGTACTTGTGTGAATCAGACCCTTCATAGGACACGATGTGTTCGGTGTGGTTCAGCCTGAGGAGATGAATGGAGATGGTGGGTGGTGAAGGCAGTGTGGCGAGTGTCGTGGCTCTGGTGGGTTTGAAGTTTCTGTTGATGGTCTGACGGGTCTGTATGACTCGCATAAGAGTTTTAATGAAAATTCAACCGCAGTCAATCTTCCACAACGCTGATTAAGGATAAAACATGACTAGATTTAAATAGATTACTAAATACATTTTTTATTGGAAAGAAATACGTTTTGTCACCTAAATGAGAGTTTTATACTTCACTTTCAGTTTGGGAAGACATTATTCTCTATTAGAGACCAAAGTAAAGGTGATTTTAGATTTGAACGCCTTTTTTATATCTGCTTAAGCTCACACGGATAAAGAGTCTAGTAGACGATTAGTCATTGAGCACTGCAGGCGTTTGATGGTGTCGTGGCCAATTCAATCTGGCTGATATCTAGGGACTCCTTACTGCACCTGGCAACGCTCTGTGACCTTACGTTTTGATCCAGTGGCTGCTCTCAGGACCCCGAGGCCACTGTGGCTATCCCCATGCTGGGTGAAGTACACGCTGGCTCGTGGAGTCGTGACTGCTCTGTGCGTTCCGTTCACATCACGTTGGCGCTGTCATTTCTCCGAACAGGTTTAGCAGGCACAGACACGCACACACACACACACACACACACACACACACACACACACACACACACACACACACACACACGGCCCCGTCTCTGACACGTCACATGCTGGCAGAGAGGATGCCTGTGGCACCGCTCATCTCTCACTGTATGCAGATGGCACTGCTTGGATTCACAACTGTGTGCGTGCGTGCGTGTGTGTGTGCCTGTCTGTGTGTATGTCTGTGTATATGTAGATGTACGTGTGAGGTGTGCGCGGGTGTGTGTATATATGTATGTGTCAGTGTGGGTGTGTATACATATGTATGTGTCAGTGTGTGTGTGTGTGTGTGTGTGCGTGTGGGTTTGTTTCCGGCCAGTGGTTGTCAAAGTCAGTGAGTGTGAGAATGGCAGCAGAGGTGTGGGTTGTAGCGGTGCATGGACAGAGCGGTGGCACCACTGTGTTCTGCTCAGCAAGCTTCCAAGCCTACAGACACCATTAGTTCCCTGAAGGGATGCTCTGAATATGTGAGACTGGGTATGTGAAAAGCTGCCCACATTCTATATTGATTTGTGGACCGGGGACATGTGCCCTCCTTAACTAATCCCATACTACAATTATTGGCATAATTTCATCTCATTTCGTTTGTGGTCTGCGTTAATATCCGAATTAGTGGTTTGAAGCAATGGGGACCAGAGAAACAAACAACTCATTAAAACCAATAAGCCACATTTTATGACACGGTGACATTTTGTAAGAAAGAGCCTGAAAGGATTCTTTTTTCCTGTCAGATGAGTGGATGTAGACGTCGCTGAGATGTATATTGTTTGTGAGAAACAAACGCTTCCATCCAATTAAAATCAGACAGAAAGGAAGGCCAACACTCACATGACCACAAAACATTCTCTCTTCATAGAGCAAGATCCCTTTCTCTCAATCCCCGGCTCTTATTTGAAGATAATTCTGATCAACAACGCGGCCCGTAAGTCTTTGTTAAGTCGTGTAATTGTGGTTATTTTGAGTTGACAGCGGCAAATTGTGTGTCTCTCCGTTTGGCGTTATTGGGGGCGTATTGGCCACTGGAAGTTAGAGAAGGCCCTTTAGTGTGGCATTATTGTACGTCGACAGTGGCCAGTTCACCGTGTCCTCTGAGCCATCCCCCAGTGTGGGCTGTGGTGGCGGAGCCCTCTGTCGGTCTGAAAGCCCAAAGCCTCCAGGTATATCTTCCTCTGTTAGGGCTTTGGCCATTGTGTTGCTTTTCTACGACGCTCATTGGAAGTAGAAAAAAACAAGTTGCGGAATAAAAAAATCAATTCTTGCTCTCTGATGTTTTATTCATTTAGCGCGCTGGTTGAGCCTCCAACGTCCTCCCTCAGTTTTTCTCGTCCTTTTATTTTCCAACCTTCCTGTTTATCTCCCCTCTCCTCTTTTTTTTTCTCCTCGTCTCTGCTTTTCTCGGCCCAACTTTTCCCGGACGCTTTCCGACTGAATTGCTTTGATTTTGTGCACTCTGTGCGTTGCGCCAAGCACTCGGCTGTGGAGGCACTGCCTAGAGAAAGAGGAGGCAGACTCAGGTCTGGTAGAAAACTGAAAAAAGTGATGTATGAGATGGGTACGTGAAGAGCTGAAGGGTCCAACTGAAATGAAAGCTCCTCCCCTTTTCGGCTGCGTCCACGCGTCACCCCTCCGTTTCCACCCTTGCGTTCTCGGGGTAACCCTGCCCCGTCTGCGGGTAGGCCATTTGACCGCTTTACCCCGGCTTCCGCTCCACGGAGGTCTTCCACCGTCTGGCGCTGCAGAGGGGAGCGAGGACAGGTGTATTATCTGTGTGTCGTCACACGCTTCTCTCCTTCACATGCAGGCCCCCCGGGTTTATATTGGAGAGCGAGGCGGCGCGCTGGGCACACGCTTTCTACCACCAGGCCTCACTCCTCCCGGGGACTGCCCCGCCTGGTGACCGTGTTCATATCAACCCCTTATTAAATCCAAACGGAAAATAAAACGTCCCTAAAACATCTTTGGAAAGGCTTTAACAGCGTGCTTTAGCGTCAAACAAATGATGCAGTTATCATGTTGAAAGGTGTCTCCCAGTGACCCTGACTACTACATCAGAGAACAGAGTGAACGTAGCCAGCCCTCAGTCCCAGACAGCACTCTGCTTTTATGGGAGTCTCTCTGGGCTGTCACTGCACTGGATGAATCCCCCCCCCCCCATCTACCCCTCCACACAAACACCCCCCCCTCCTCCTCCACACACACACACACACACACACACACACACACCGGTCTAATCGGAGATGGTTGTCCCTGCCTCGTCCTACAAGAGCTGCCAGCCTCTAATCTAATCATGTAGCTCATAAACACAGAATCAGCGTCGTCGTTCAGCCGGCCACAGAAATGTCCCTCCGCCTCCCTCAGAGAACGTGCCGCAGCCCTGCAGCCACGGCAGTTAGACACGCTCGGCGGCACACCGCAGAGAGACCTGCAGTGTCTACAGTATCTGTGTCCCTGAGGGGAGCGTTTGTACTGTTGGAGTACCGCTGTCTGTTTTAAGATGCTCCGTAACGATAGACCCCCCCCCCTCCTCCTCCTCCTCCTCCTCCAGTGGCAGGGTGTTGTATTATCCTTAGATGAAACGTGTTTTCTTATCCTTTTTTGGAATATCAGGGTTGATAGATGTGTTGGTTTCCTTCTGTTGCGTTGTGGAAAGGGCAACGCTCCGTCCCCCTGGTTCGTCCAGGCTGGTGGAAGAAAGCGCCCCAAGTATTATTTGGAAGGATGTTAAAAATCTATTTTCACCATAGACTTCTTCACCTTGTGTAAACTCAACAACCCAGGGAATGAAACTGCAGTTTCCACTTTAAATATACTCCAAAGACACTATTAATATTTGATCTATAAAGGAAAAATCACTTTCACTTCACTCAAATGGATGGTTTGATTGCTGTTGTTGTTGTTTTGTTTTGGTTGGGAGCTGTCGACCTTGTTTAGTCTAGCTCTCAAATTGACGTAGTGTATTGCCACTGGCCCTCAAAACCTTCCTTGTGAACTGAAGCTCTAAATCTTTTTACCTTCTCTGCACTGGATTTAGCTTCAGGATATTTGTGTGTGTAGCTGTGTGTGTGTGAGTGAGTGAGTGTGTGTGTGTGAGCGTTTGCGCATTTGTGGGTATGTCTGTGTCTGTTGTGGCCGTGTGGGCACGCAAAACAAACTGTTTGTCCATTTGCGTGCCTATGTATGTGAGTGTGTGTGTGTGTGTGTGTGTGTGTGTGTGTGTGTGTGTGCGCACGCTTGGCCGCTATCAAAAGCAATCTAAAATCAATCCCTCCCATTTCTCTGTTGTTCTTCAAGGACAGAATATTCTTAAGGGCCTCATAAAGTCTCCCGTCTATGGCTTGGCTTGGTTATAGATAAACCCACTCTCCTCCAAGCCCCACATCCATCCATCCAGCCCAGCCCTGAGCTGATACATAGGGCCTAGGCTGCCGGCCCGCAAGGCGCTGACACTTTCGACGCAAGTGGCCAAATACGCCTCGTGCCTTGCGTGAGCGATAGGGGCTTTGCCTGTGTAGAGAGACGGTCTCCACGAGGAAATTGCAGAGGAGATGGTTCAGAGGCACGCTAACATGACAGTGTAATACAAAGCTAATTTTCGCCCCCTCTGCTGATGTGTCATACCATCCATACCCTCGTCCATAAGGGAATGGGTGGTGTGGCGCTCTGTAGGTGCAGTGCACCGTGTTTCAGGACAGCGGAGTTTCTGTGGCTCTGTTTTTATGTTCTGCTCCTAATGGTGTCGCCGCACTACTCTGCAAAGAAATACTCACTTACACTAAGGGTGTGCAGAAACACTGCCTACGAAGCAGCGGTTTTGTTCTCCACCGTGGCCACACACACTCTCTCCCAGACGCACACACTCCCTGAAACACTCACACACACACACACACAATCCTGTGTTAGTTGTAAATAAAGCGCCTGGTCCCTGTGCTGACCTCCTCCAGAATTTGGCTGTAAATTGAATCTTTATGGGGGTCCCCTAAAATGAGCGTCTGAAAATAACTCTGCCGATGACAGTGGTGTTTGTCTTTTGGCTGCGCGTTGCTTTGCTGGCCTGGGCTAGAGTGGCTACGCTGGGCTGTGTTGCATTCACACCACCTACTCCTGGAAACCAACAGAGCACTCTGGAGTACCGGGATCATATATTTTAGAGAACTAGGTAGTATAATAGTAATATATAATAATCCGTTTTCCGTGGATTGGAAATGAGGATGTGCCAGCGTCAAGGGCTTCACTCCCTTTCATCCCGTTTTCAACTCGAATTAATGAACAGAAAATATGCAACTTTGGCAATAAACAGTTGATGAAAGATGATGAGGTGTCCCAGGGATGTTTGCATGATTAGAATTTATGGGGGAGTCATTGTCGGGGCAAGCTGAGCTATGGTGTTGGCCGTGGGCTTTTCATGGAGATGGAAATTGATTTTGTCCAGACAAAAAGTCAATGTAAGCAACATTAACAATGTGATTTCAACTTTAATGAGAAGATATTACAGAAGGTGTGTGTGTGTGTGTGTGTGTGTGTGTGTGTGTGTGTGTGTGTGTGTGTGTGTGTGTGTGTGTGTGTGTGTGTGTGTGTGTGTCACCCTTGCAGTTAGAGTTACACGTATCTGATCTAAACAGATCAATAGCTAAAGAGGTAGAGTAAAGAGGTGTGGAGTGGAATTGAACCACATTGCAGCATATTAACAAGGACTGAATGACTGACTGACTGACTGACAAGCTTTCAATCAAAGTAAATACGATGTAATACTATTTTATGTTTATTATTCCTTATGATAATTTTACAAATGTTTAAAATTATTATTGTGTTGCCTAAACCAACAATAGGAGGAGTAACTCCTGAAACTCCTGAACTAATACTGAAATAAAGACGAAACTTTCCTTTACAAAGTTAGGGTTTGAAATTATATGAGCCGTAATTTGTTTTCAGTCGGAGAACTTTTTGGGATGTTCAGCGTTTCATTTGCGAGAGAGCCTCTAATACGTGGGCTAAATCATTTCATGCACTGGAATTAATTGGCAAATAGAGCTGTGGGTAATCAACATGACGTCACCTCAAATAGAACAGAGAGGAACCTGAGCTTGTCGACTGAGAAAGAATTCTATTTCAGTAGAAGGATCCTCTGCGATAAAACGGAATAGATCAGCTTTCGGCGTCTCTCCCCTCCCCTAACCCCCTTGCCGACATCCAACGTTGAAATACATGATTGCCCTTGCTCTCCGGCTCCCATAGAACTCCTCAGCTGTCATAGAACTTTAATGCACTCAACTGACAAGTTTCCTTTGTTGAAACATCCTCGTCTGTATCCTTAGCTGAACTGTGCTGATGTCCAACCGTGTCACACCCACCGTCTTGGGCTGAGCCGCGATGGCGGACTCACGCTCCGTGACTATGACTGTGACTAATTTGCCTTTAGATTGTATCGGCACTTCCCAGACACCCCGCGCCCGCGCAGCCAATGGCAGGCCGGCAGCGGGGTTAGTTAGACGCGCGACCCGTCGCCACGCTTGGCGCTGCGGCGGGAGCCGACCCACGCCCGCGCGCCTCTCACATCTCATCTCGACGCGGCGCGCCGGGCCCCCTCCGTCCCCACGGTGACACGGCCCTAAATCAATTACCGGCCATGAAGAGCAGGGCCGGGGAGCAGCCCAGACGGGGCAGGGGGGGGGCACCCGGCGAAGGGGCCGCTCGCGCATACCGCGGCGGGGGCTAAATGAATAATGGCACTGGGCAGACTCAAATGAAATTGTTACACCTTGATGAAAGCCCAATTAAGTCATTTTGAAATGTGCCTGGCTAGCTATTTACCATTTTAGCGGCTCTCGTTTCGAATGACCCTCGCGCGCACAGTTGATTGTATTGGAGAGGCGATTATGCAGGGGGAATCAAGGCCGATTTGAGGGCGTCACGGCCGTAATGAGGGTGACATTTCTTGCCGTGGTGTAATTGGTCAACATTTTCCACCTTCGGCAGCTTTTCAGGAGGAGCTGGAAGCGGGCTGCTTGCCGTGGCCAGCAGATGATTTTTGGTGTCGGCCCATTGACCACACTGGAGTTTGAAAAGAAGAAACGAGAGAGGGAGAGAGAGAGGAAGAGAGAAAGAGAGAGAGGGAGAAAAAGCTTTTAGTGCCGCTGCATTGTTTTGTGTGCTTTTGATATGCATCTCATCTGTCTCCCTTGTGAAATTGATTGTTTTTGCCCGTGTAGAGGGGCCTTGGGAGCCCCGCTGCGTGCATGGAGGCCACTGCAGTAGGCCATTAGGAGACCGTGGACCATGAAAACCTCCTGCTTTCTATGACGTGGGGTTCATTCGACCTGGGCTCACTTTAGAGTGCTATACGCGTCTCTTACTTTTTTTTTGTGTGGGTTTGCTTGCTGGCGTGTGTGTGTGTGTGTGTGTGTGTGTGTGTGTGTCGATACACACACATACACACACACACGTGTGCTCCTTCTTTTATTTCTGAAATTGTGTTCCCCCTCTCCCCTCTGTGGATGGAACATTTAGGGCGGGTCCGGGAGTCTCAGAGGTTGGCGGCTGAGTGCTTCAATACACAGGTTGGGCTCTTTGTTTTCAGGGGACCTCACTGGCCCCGTCGACACAACCAGAGATCCGCGCGGAGCAGGGGGAGCAGGGGGAGGAGGGGGAGGAGAGAGTTGGACAGCGAGAGAGAGGGAAAGAGACGGTGGACAGACAGAGGCCTCAGAGAGACACACACACACACACACACACTCCTTATTTCGTCACATGTGTTTTTACAGGTCATTGAAAGCACACATG
This sequence comes from Galaxias olidus, assembly GCA_026901105.3. Lineage (NCBI taxonomy): Eukaryota > Metazoa > Chordata > Actinopteri > Galaxiiformes > Galaxiidae > Galaxias > Galaxias olidus. The sequence goes on along the minus strand of JAPMUY010005365.1, from coordinate 143,274 downwards.
AACATGGGGGGAGGGGGCGAACCCGCGTGCCCCGACAATGTCACGCCGGAACCCGGTCACTCACACCTTTCGAGAGAGAGAGAGAGAGAGAGAGAGAGAGAGAGAGAGAGAGAGAGAGAGAGAGAGAGAGAGAGAGAGAGAGAGAGAGAGAGAGAGAGAGAGAGAGAGAGAGAGAGAGAGAGAGAGAGAGAGAGAGAGAGAGAGAGAGAGAGAGAGAGAGAGAGAGAGAGAGAGAGAGAGAGAGAGAGAGAGAGAGAGAGAGAGAGCGAGAGAGAGAGAGAGAGAGAGAGAGAGCACTTAGTGGCGTGTCTCCATAGAGTGAGTCTAGCTAATGGAAAGCTCTCTGTTGCCATCCAGGTCCCTCCTCACAGGTGCTTCAGGAGACTAAATGTTTGCGCCTAGCGTCGGTCCCTCGTCCTCCCTAAGTGGTCGTCCTCCGCCACAGCCTTTTCAGCGCCCCGCCGCCCGCACGCCCGCCAAACACACGTTGGGGGGCTGTTAGACTCTCACTCCAGCACTCTGCATAAGAGGAATGATCTGGACGGATTGACATCCCTTCTTTTCTTTTCCGCTAGTTTCTCTCTCTCTCTCTCTCTCGTGGATGGGGTTGTGCCTGCCGTCTCTAGGACCGGCGGCAGTACGGAGATGTCCTCATGGCGGCGCGTGGGCCAGCCGCGGGGGGAGCTGCCCGCTGCTCGTGTGCCGTGTATCCCCAGCGGCGTGTCCTTCTGCTGGGGAAATGTCAGGCGAAATGAGAGGCTATATCTGGCCGGA
>JAPMUY010005365.1:0-137500 GCA_026901105.3 Galaxias olidus | reverse complement strand
CCTGCTGTCCCGCTGTCCCACTGTCCCACTGTCCCACTGTCCTGCTTTCCCACTGTCCCTCTGTCCTGCTGTCCCTCTGTCCTGCTTTCCCACTGTCCCTCTGTCCTGCTGTCCCTCTGTCCTGCTGTCCCACTGTCCCGCTGTCCTGCTGTCCCTCTGTCCTGCTGTCCCACTGTCCCGCTGTCCTGCTGTCCCACTGTCCCACTGTCCTGCTGTCCTGCTGTCCCTCTGTCCTGCTGTCCCTCTGTCCCTCTGTCCCACTGTCCCGCTGTCCCGCTGTCCCACTGTCCCACTGTCCTGCTGTCCCGCTGTCCTGCTGTCCCACTGTCCCGCTGTCCTGCTGTCCAACTGTCCCTCTGTCCTGCTGTCCTGCTGTCCCACTGTCCCGCTGTCCTGCTGTCCTGCTGTCCCTCTGTCCCACTGTCCCGCTGTCCCGCTGTCCCACTGTCCCGCTGTCCCACTGTCCCACTGTCCCGCTGTCCCACTGTCCCGCTGTCCCGCTGTCCCACTGTCCCACTGTCCCGCTGTCCCGCTGTCCCACTGTCCCGCTGTCCCGCTGTCCCACTGGAACCCTGCTCTGCTCCCGCTCTGCACCCGGGAGTGTGTCAGACCCCCGTCACGCTGCCTTTTAATCTCTCCCGCCGCTGCGGCCCCGATTGATCTTTGCCTGCTGGGTGTGCGGGTGTGTGAGTGTGTGTGATGTGTGTGTGTGTGTGTGTGTGTGCGATGTGTCTCATTTGTGTCTAGTAAATTGGCTACATCTGGTCTTTCAGTAACAAAGAGAAGTTCATCTCGCCATAGGGAAACAGCCAAATATAGAATAGAGTACACACACACGGGCGAACAGACTTTATATCACAAGCGTGCACGTATATTCACACACTCAGCACGTACGCACATTCACAGCTAAGGACGTTCACTCCTATTCACACACACAGTACACAATCATACACACACAGTACACACACACAGTACACAAACACAGCCAGCCCAAACAACAGCGGCAGCCTATCTCATCAAGGTAAATGTGGTGCAGCTCCACCAGACAGCCATTAAGTGGAGAGAGAGGCACTTTCACAAGCTGTGTGTGTGTGTGTGTGTGTGTGTGTGTGTGTGTGTGTGTGTGTGTGTGTGTGTGTGTGTGTGTGTGTGTGTGTGTGTGTGTGTGTGTGTGTGTGTGTGTGCGCGCTCTGTGAAGGAGTGTGTGAAGGAACACTCCTAGAAGTGTATGTTTGGGTTTGGGCATGTTTGCGTTGATTCTGTGTGTGTTTGTATGTTTGAAGAGATGGGGATGGAGAGAGCGAGATAGAGTGAGAGAGACAGAGCATGTCATGTGGGAGGACATTCTTCAAAGACTGCTTATGTTCTTTGTCCTCCCTCCCTCTCCCCCTCGCTCCCCCTCTTCCCCAAGCACCTCTCCAGGGCCTCGGCAGTACACAGCATTTGATTACCTGGGGTCTTGAAGACAAAAGGCAACACTTCAATGTGGGGTGTCAGAGATGCAATACATTGACTGGCTCTTGAAATGTCCCAAACGGAAACACACAGGGACCCACACACAAACACACACACACGCAAACACACACACACACACACAGAGAGAGTTCACAGTCTTTCAGGGCCTTCTTTTGAAATAGGTGACATTAGCTCCAGGGGAGAGTGCTGGGGCCCATATTTAAAAAGAAATGCCCCCCCCCCCCCATCCACCCTTACCCACCTTCTCTCCCGGTTCCCTCGGCCCCCTGCCCTAACTTGACATCTTGGTAAGCAATTTCCCCGGCTTCCATTTTTCAGGCCATAATTTTGATGTATAATTATCGTCGGGGACATAATTCTATTGAGCTGCCCCGCGGAGCGAAAGACCTGTGGAATAAAAGAGAAGTGGTGTGTTGTCGAGCTCGCTCATGCGCGGCCACAACAAATGAATAGATAAATCTCCAGTGCCTCCCTGCGCTCCGGCCCATGCCACACGTCACCTCCACAGCCGCCCGGGGGGGGGGGGGGGGGGGGGGGGGGGAGAGAGAGAAAGAGAGACAAGTTGGTTTGTACTTTCTCAAGCCTCTCTCCGGGCCCCCGCCGAGTTGCACAGAGGCCACAGGCGAGTCCGTCTCTCGGACTGCCAATACGGGGCTTTAACCGCACATCACTCTGAGGTTTGCGTGGCCTGGCCTCGGCTCGTTTGGGTCCCGTTTCTCTTCATGAAATAGTGTCGGCGCATTGCCTCACGGTATTGTTAGTACATCCAGCACCCTCTCCACCGTGTGAGTCTACGATTCAGTAAAAAAGACTCTCGATAGTGGCGTGTCTCCCACGTGAGATTGTAACAGTAGGGAAATGGGCTGCCCAGAGCGTACAGCGGTTTGTATGTGGAAAGCAAGCCGTGTGGTCCCAGGGCATTGATCCCCTCCTGCACAGCAATCAGCTGGGTGAATTGCCGGCAGAAGATTGGGTATGTGGAGAAAGAAAGCAAAACGAGACAAAAAAACTAATTCAGGACTTTCTCTTTTCAATGAGAGCCAAAGTGGGATCTCGGCTCATTTAGGATGATTGACAGCAGAGTGAACCTTTAGCATGGCACCCCTCTACCAGTGTGTACCTGGGGCATGGCGTGCTTTGATGCTGCTAGATCAATGAGTAGTACCATCTAAACTCCCCAAGCCTGCTGCTTGTACCCAGCTCACTCTCAACGCTCGGCCCTTGTACCTGCTTTGTCGTATCTCGAGGTGCAATCGTACGTGAACTGTCAGTTCTGATAGTCGATGTGTTGGAAGCCAGAAAAATTGTCACTCTTAATGATCTGAACAACTTTGACAAGGGCCAAATTGTGATGGCTAGACGAATATGTCCAGTCTTGCGGGGCGTTCCCGGTATGCAGTGGTTAGTATCTACCAAAGGTGATTGAAGGAAGGACCACCGGGGATCCTGCGACAGGTTCATGGCTCGTTGATGCATGTGGGGAGCGAAGACCAGCCTGTCTAGTGCGATCCCACAGTAGAACTACTGGAGCACAAATTTCTGGAAAGGTGAATGCAGGCTATGATAGAAAGATGTCAGAATCCACGGTGCATCACAACATGCTGTGTACGGGGCTGTGTGGCCGCAGACCGGTCAGAGTGCCCATGCTGACCCCTGTCCACCGCCGAAAAGCACCCACAATGGGCATGTGAGTGTCAAAGCTGGACTGTGGAGCGGTGGAAGAAGGTGGCCTGGTCTGATGAATCCCATTTTGGTTTACATCATGTGGATGGCCGGGTGCGTGTGCCTCGTTTACCTGGTGACACCAGGATGCACTATGGGAATAGGGCAAACCGGCGGAGACAGTGTGATGCTCTGGGAAATGTTCTGCTGGGAAACCTTGTGTCCTGGCATTCCTGTGGATGTCAATTTGAGACGCACCACCCGCCTACTCATTGTTGCAGATCAAGGACACCCCTTCATGGGAACGATATCCCCGATGGGAACCATATCCCTGATGGCAGTGGCCTCTTTTAGCAGGATTATGCACCCTGCCACACTGCAAGACTTGTTCAGGAGTGGTTTCAGGAAGATGACAGAGTTTGAGGCGTTGACTTGGCCTCTAAATTCCCAAGAACTCAATCCGAGCGAGCATCTGTGGGATGTGCTGGAACAACAAGTACGATCCTTGGAGCCCTCACCTCCCAACTTACAGGACTTAAAGGATCTGCTGCTACCGTCTTGGTGCTAGATACCACAGGTACTTTCAGTGGTCTTGTGGAGTCCATGCCTCTATGCGTCAGAGCTGTTTTGGCGACACGAGGGATACCCACACAATATTAGGCAGGCCAGGTGTTTTTGATGTTGTGGCTGATCGTTGTATTTCCTTCCCCGAACACGCACGCACTAGATCCAACGAGGTGACTAACACGCTCTGCCTATGATCCAGTTAGCTCAAGTGGGGCACAGTGCCATCGGAGAGTGATTGAGTCATCAACGGTTGCCCGGTCGCAGCGTGAGGTGGCGCTGCCGTTGGCACTTCCATAATGACACCCACTCACTATGATTCAGTAAGAAAGACTTTCAGATAGTCAAGTGTCTGTGGGATTGTAACAGTAGGGAAATGGGCTGCCCAGAGCGTACAGCGGTTTATATGTGGAAAGCAAGCCGTTTGTTCCCAGGGCATTGATCCCCTCCTGCACAGCAATCAGCTGGGTGAATTGCCGGCAGACGATTGGGGTTTGTGGAGAAAGAAAGGAGATAAAAAACAAATTCAGGACTTTCTACAGGGATTTGTGTCATCAGACCACCTGACTGGGTATGAACACGTGCCATTCTAAAAAGAAAATGTTAGACCTTTCTAGTCTAAAATTCCTATGAGAGCCTAAGTGGGATCTCGGCTCATTTAGGATGATTGACAGCAGAGTGAACCTTTAGCATGGCACCCCTCTACCAGTGTGTACCTGGGGCATGGCGCGCTTTGATGCTGCTAGATCAATGAGCAGTACCATCTAAACTCCCCAAGCCTGCTGCTTGTACCCAGCTCACTCTCAACGCTAGGCCCTTGTACCTGCTTTGTCGTATCTCGAGGCGCGATCACACGTGAGTGAGTTTGTGTATGTGTGTTTGTGTGTGTGTGCGTGCGTGCAGTCGCCTCCATGTGCCTGCTGCGTGAAAGTGTGTTTACCTCCAAATTATAGCTAGCACATATTTCCTTCCCCTGACCCCGCCGCATGCGAACACGCGCGCACTAGATCCAACGAGGTGACTAACACGCTCTGCCTATGATCCAGTTAGCTCAAGTGGGGCACAGTGCCGTCGGAGAGTGATTGAGTCATCAACGGTCGCCCGGTCGCAGTGTGAGGTGGCGCTGCCGTTGGCACTTCCGTAATGACACCCACTCACGGAGCGTTCATTAATGGCCCCCGTTGGACTCCTGTGTGGCCGGCGCATTGATCAAAGGAAAGCCTCCGCTGGCTGGCTGACTCAGCCCCCGCCCGTCACGGCTGATGAGCTGGGGAGCCGTCCACTCCACCATCACACGACCCCCGCTTCAACCCCCCGCCCAAACGCACACGAGGGTCGATGGCACTTAGCGTCGGACCATCAAATCGAACCCACTTCCTTGACTTCCACACAGAGTTAATTCTCCTTGTGAATCAGTGAGGGGAGGACTTTGTGCGTTGCAGTACCGTGCACGTAGTTGCTTTCAGGACCATCTTCAGGTCGTTTCTTCAGATATCATCCTTGAAGTGTGTTTTTTTTATGCACTCATACTATTTTGTAAACAATGCCCTAGACCTTGTGTTAGTTTGCTAAAAGGTTCTATTTATTTTCTTATTTTCTGATTTGAGGTCAACAGACACTCCTACTCCTGGCCGGTTTTTCTTCTTTCATTCACAATAAAGCGAGAGCAAAGACCAGTGGGCAACATTTTTTCACGAGATTTATGTGAGAACGACGTGTGATATATTTGTCCAGTGTCGTGCTATTCAACTCTGCGTCGTCTCTAGGGGTGTGTCAGGTCATGTCAGGACAACGTCAGGTCTCCCTGTCACTCTACACAGGAAATGACACGACCCGACAGCATGTGGGTTTGGAAAGAGGAAGAGCATGTAAACACACATTGAATGAACATTGACATACATCTCTCTTTTTTTTCCATCTCTCTCTCTCTCTGTCCCTGTCTCTCTCTCTCTGTGTCTGTCTCTCTGTTCCTGTCCCTCTCTCTCTCTCTCTCTCTCTCTCTCTCTCTCTCTCTCTCTCTCTCTCTCTCTCTCTCTGTCCCTACCCCTGCCTCTCTCCTTGCCTCCCCTAGGTGCTGGGCAGTGTTGGAGATCGTCCCACAGACGTCAGCCCAGAGGAGAGTGGTGCTAGACAACATGGCTGCAGCCAGCAGCAGCCCTTCATCCCTCTCCACCGCCGCTGCCTTCTCCCCTCCTTCGCAGCCTCCTCCTCCTCCTCCTCTTCCAGCCTACACGCTCCTCTACTCCAACATCTCACTGGAGGAGTGAGTTCCCTCCCGTCCTTTGCTGCCTTCACTGTTCTCTGCTGTCCCTCGGCTAACTGCTTGTCTGCCCGCCGTGTATACATGTCTTTGTTCGGAGAGATGTGGTCTAAATGTATGTCAGTAATATGTTACTATTATGTAAGACAGAGTGACCTTTGTCTGTTGAGTGAAACAACATGAGCGTCGATGATGACCTATGCTGCAGCGTGCCCAGTTGAACGCTGTTCACTGGAAAATGTGTCTTCCGCCGATGTGATGTCTGGTTCACGCCTGTGTTTTGCCAAGTAAGGAACGGAATCCCTTTGGAGCTGCGGAGGGGCGTATACGCTCGGGGCTGTGTGAAGTATGCATCGCCCGTCTCCCCCTCTCCCCCTCCACTGTTATAGACCCCCTGTTCCAGGCGATCCCCTGTTCATATGTTCTGATTACACACTTACACGCGCGCACACACACACATGCACAAACAAGCGCGCACACACACACACACACACACACACACACACACTCCTAACATGGCAGGGGGCGCTACAATGTATTATAGATCAGGTTAGACTTAAGCCTCAATAATTCAGTGTTGTTTGCATAAAGCTGCAGGGATACAGGTCCCTAGGGTGTGCGTGCGTGCGTGTGTGTGTGAGTGTGTGTGAGAGAGAGATGGAGAGAGCATGAGAGAGAAAGAAGGAAATGGGAACCTGTCATTGCGTTGCCACAATGTTTAGCTTTTCATTCTATAGTATATTCGAACGCATTCCTCAATGTCATTGCCTAGCCACAGCGGCCACAGCAGCCACAGAAAACCTCCACAATATTGCACCAAAGAGTGATGGCAGGAAGACACTGGACAACGGCCCTTCTTTCAGCAGTGGGAATGTCGAAGGGACTCAGGCCGGTCGGTCGGTTGAAAAGCGACCGAAACCGAGAACCATTGCCCACATAGCCTACGGGCGGCCATTACGACTTTCCCCACAAACCCAAGGTCAGAGCGCTTCCCTTGCAGATTCAAGTGGCGGGCGCTTTTCTTTCTTTCTTCTTCTTCGAGCGACCAAATTGAGGTCTGTTGTCAAAACAGAGAGGAGGTGATGTCGGGGTGCGTCAGGGGGGAGACCTCCTGTGAGCGTGTGCACTCCGCGTCTCCTCGCCAACCTTGAACAGTAACTCTTTGTTGCCATCCCATTTGATTACGCCGCTCGTTTCGCCGAATAGCCGAACAACAGTTTTTCACTTTGATTGTCTGACATTCATTTTCTTCCGGTTCTCCCCTCACGCCGATCACTGTGCATCTTAAAAGAATTTAGTGTGCTCCTGCCCAAACGGCTGCGTGCGTTCACGCCAAACTGAGGGCAGCTTGTTTCTGCAGACCAACAGTGCCCCCTAGAGGACTGTGTCTGTATATCCTGCCACAAGTCTTTTACCACAGAGCTTGAGCTTATCGAGGGTTTAAAATAGTAATGTGTTCGTGTGTGTGTGTGTTGTAATGCAGATGCAACACCACTTTAGTATAGAATTACCCTTGTGGTCTTTGTAGTTGTTAACGTCGCTGCTCAGGGACTCAAAGCCCCTCTCTTTGCGTCGTGTTATAGAGCATGCCTTTTCATGTGTAGAGGCATTCGGGTGGACACGCTTGTGTGTGTCTAAGTGTGTGTGTGTGTGTGTGTGTGTGTGTGTGTTTGTACGGCAGGCAGTTGTTCCGTTGGACAGCGCTCCGAGGAGGTGTTAGCCAGCCTCCAGCTGTATGTATGCGGACGGGTTTTGAACCCGCGGCCCGATTCTGCCAAGAACACACAGCCATAGTGTCTCCCACACCTCCTCCCTGTCTTCACTCCTCTTCTGTTGCTCCCCCTCCCTCTCTCTCTCTCTCTCTCTCTCTCTCTCTCGGTCTCTGTCTCCCTCCCTCTGTCTCTGCTTTGATGGGGAATTAATAAGTGGAGGAGGGGTCTGCCGGGAGCAGATGTTTAGGGGGATTTGCGTACCTTTTCAAAGGGATTGGAGGGGATTACACCCCACATCTCTGGCCCAATAGTTTGAGCGCCCCATTCCAAGGTCATCCAGTGGCTGCTGTAAACACTCAGCACAGTGGCTTAGAGGGCTCAGAAGACAGATGGCGGAGTACAGGGAGAGGGCTAGGGGGGGAGCAGGGAGAGCGTTAGGGGAGAACAGGGAGAGGGGATAGGGGGAGAACAGGGAGAGGGGCTAGGGGGAGAACAGGGAGAGGGGCTAGGGGAGAACAGGGAGAGTGTTAGGGGAGAACAGGGAGAGAGGCTAGGGGGAGAACAGGAGAGTGTTAGGGGAGAACAGGGAGAGTGTTAGGGGAGAACAGGGAGAGGGGCTAGGGGGAGAACAGGGAGAGGGGCTAGGGGGAGAACAGGGAGAGGGGCTAGGGGGAGAACAGGGAGAGGGGCTAGGGGGAGAACAGGGAGAGTGTTAGGGGAGAACAGGGAGAGGGGCTAGGGGGAGAACCAGATTCCTATTTCAACACTATTAGGAATGGTTGGGTGCAGGCATGTGAACTTGAATCCTCTGTAGGAGTAAAGTAACCATGAACCTCGCGTATCAAAAGGCCTCCTTCATACAATGACTGAGCGGTCTTCCCCCCCAAATAAAGGTTGCAACTCTGTAACTGTGTGCAATGGAGGAAACACAAGCCTAAAAGCACAGGAAATAGCTCCGCCTGCGTGTGTGTGTGTGTGTGTGTGCGCGGGGGGGGGGGGGAGAAAGGCGTAAACAGGACCAAAAAACAGCGGGCCATGAATAAACATGGTGGCTATTCACAGGCCTGTGCACTGATTGTTTCTGTCAGCAAAGTGCGGCTCTCACATCGCAGTTCTGCTTAGACCACAGAATTCTGACAAAGGCTTTGGGGGACGGAAACCCACGAGGGGCATTGGCTGTGTGAGTGTGTGAGTGTGTGTGTGTGTGTGCGTGCGTGCGTGTTTGTGTGTGATGGGGAGTGGGCAGAATCTGAATATGGGACATCCAATTTTTCCGCGAAGTAGTGGAACGATTTTAGGAAATTGGAGGTCAAACGCGGAACACTTCCCACAGTCCGTGCCGACGGAGTGAGGGGCTCGGGAGACGGAAGCTCCAATGAAACAATTAACGGCGGGAGGAAGGAATTGGCGTTTGGGTTCTGGGGGTGTCATGGTGGGTGTCATTACGACGCCGACACCTGTCGCCTTGCTCCCGGAGCCAGGAGCTAAAGATCTGCCAGGTCTCGCCGCTTCGCTGGAAGTGCGTCTCGGAGCCTGCCTGCGAAAGGTGTGTTGAAACCTATCGGTGTTCCCGGGAGAAAGGACGACGGTTGTCTTGCATCGTGCCATTCGACATTACTCCACCTGGGAGAACGAGTCCCAGGTCAAACAGGTTCCTTCCTTAGCACCAGAGAGCTGATTCTGCTCAAAGAGCTACTCGCTTTTGTAGTCGAGCTCAGAGAGGATGGTCTGGGCCTTTTCCAATTGGAGCCAAACCTAACAACTTAATCCAAGGACACAACAGCAGGGGAGAGGTAAAATGGCCAAGATTAGATTGGAAAACTCGGAACATAATTCATTGTTTCACCACAGTTTGTGGCTGCAGTTTATACTCGGACAATAATGTTCTTCTTTTTACTGTAGCTTGCTACTTATCTCATCAAAAGATGTCCCCGTGGAGTTCGTTTTGGCCGGAGACCAGCGTCGAGAGAGAAAGGGAGAGCGAGTAAAGGGGGGATCAAGATAATGCTAATCGGAGAGAGAGGGACGGGAAGGTAGAGAACCAGGGATATCTCTTCACAGGGCCTCTGATGAAGATGAATCCTTGTGGGAAAGGGCCTCTTGGCCAGCGGCGAGAAGCGATTACAATTTCAAAGAAGCGCAGGGGCTGGCCGGCAGCAGGTCCTTTTTAATGGAACCCAGCATTGTGGTGGTGGAGCTGGGGGGAGAGGGGAGCGGTGGCTGGGCTTTGTCCCCGCTCTGTAGCGCATGCTGTCGCCTCGCCGTCCCCTGGGAAGGAACCTCAACCCCCCCTCCGCTAATGCAATGGTATCTGTTTATTCTTACAGTTCGAACTCACGCTGATCGAATGGTCAAAAAAAAGTCCTGCCCGTCACGTTTTGTGATATATAGGCTGGCAATCTGTCGACGGGCGGTAATACCCAAGGTCGCACGCAAATTATTTCCTCCTGAGAGCCGTGTCAGAAAGTCTCTAGGTGCGTGTAGGTGGCATGCGTTGACTAGCCGAACAATGGCTGCTGCAGTGCCTCGTTGGTCTGGCTTTGAGGGAGAGGGTACTTAAAGCTGTCAGTCCTAATATCACCATGGGTAACGTAGTCCTCCTGCAGCAACAAAAAATATGTTTTGTGAATGCTTCATCATAAATTATTTTAATAGACGTTTTCTCCAAGGCTTTTCGTTCTCTGACGACTGTCGTTGAATAGCACCGAAATCACTCGGGTAATTTAACAGCAAGTATCTGAGACTCACACACACACACAAAGAAAGAAGCTAAGGAAAAGAAAGAAAGAGAGAGGGAGAGAGAGAGGGAAAGAGCGAGCGAGGGAGAGGCCAGCAACACGGGGAACATCCCCACATCTTCTGAGTCAAATTATGCAGGCCAAATACACAGAGGGCCTGTCAACAATGGTTTAGGCAGCATAGCAATAGCACCAGCCTCTCCCTTATCTTGCGTGTGTGTGTGAGTGTGTGTGTGTGTGTGTGTGTGTGTGTGTGTCTGTGTGTGTGTGTGCATGTGTGTGTGTTTAAACTATCTGAGCGTAGCTCCCTTGCCTGGATGTTGCTCCGCTGTTTGACACGCGTCCGTGTCTCTGATGGCGGGAGGAGGAAGTCGTTTACATCCCTGTTCTGTTATGTTCCCCAGGACAGCAGCATGTCACACGTCCGCTCGCTCAGCATAGCACGTACGTTTTCCCCCTCCCTGCATGCTGGGATTGGCTGACAGGCCGAGCCAGGCGTCTGAAGCACGCGTTATGATTGGTCTGCCCCCATTTAGGTATGAAATGGGACCCGCCGACCGGACTGACAATTCTTTTTCCCTTCCCCTGTCTCGCAGGTCGGAGAGAGCAGGGGAGATTGCAACAATTCCCCTAACCAAGGTAAGACGCCGCTCCTCATTAAAGCCCGCCGTTTTCCGTTTTGAATGCACCCCGGACGAACCCCCCAAAAAAGAAAACTCACTCACTCACAGCAACGGCAAGTTCTTACCTCTCCACAGACCGTGGCCGCAATCATAGCACGCCGAGTTATCCATCGAGCAACCCTGTCCAAAAGCGGGTGCTTGGAGACTGGAGCGGGAAGTGGTAATGGCCCTGGTGGGGGGAATGGGAGTTGTTTTGGACCGTTCAGTGCATCCAGTCCCCACCGGGCCATGCATTAGTCAGCCTCAGCGCCACGGACCATAATAGATTCCAGAGAGGGGTCGGCTCTGGTTTTTGGCGGTTCGGTCGGACTTTGGGGTCTTGCGGTGTGGTGAGACGGGAGAAAGCAGAGAGAGGGAGAGGAGGGCAGGGGGAGGCAGGGAGAGACAGGGAGGAACGAGAGATGAAGATGGAGTACTCTGCTGAAATGGGATTTGAAGCTGCTTTAGGAGATGAAAACGTGCGGGATCAGCATGATGAGTTTGTCAGCTATAGAATCCATAATCCAGTTATATGTCAATATCTATGGCGCCAGCTACAATAACGTCGTCACACATTATTACATTTATGTAAGCCTTTTATTTTCTCCTCTGTTCCTCCTGGGCCTCGTTTTCACCAAACGTATTATTTGTTCCATGCCTTGTCTCTGACCTTGACATTGCAGATTGGAGACCAAGCACAGCTAACTGTAGGCAGAGGGGAAAGCTTGTCTGGAAGCAGAACCATTCGATATAATTTACATATATATACTTGTTTTATGTATTTAGATTGTGTGAGCCGACCTGAGCTTCAAGGGCAACGCGCTGATAAAGAGGAGACTGAGCGCTTATCCCGTTAGCACTACGAGGGAAAGACGCATGCAAACACAAACACACACACACACACTTCTAAAACAGACTATCCACAAGAAAGAACAAGTGAGGGGGGGGGGGCAGCCAACAAGCCTTACATATATGCTGTGGCAGTCGACGCTTTCCAAACACCCGAGCCTCCCCTTGCCCTTACCCCCGTTTAGAAACGGGTCCTTGTGGTGAACGAGGGTGGGAGAGAGTCACAGAGTCCAGTGAATCCTCTGCTATTAATGATGTAGGGGAGCTCCATACATCATTAGGATGCACCCTTCTCCCCTGGTAGGCTCAGCTCAGCCATGCAAATGCAGGGCAGTTGGAAGGGGCTTTATTCTACAGCTGTGCCGATACGTTTGAAGCCTTGACTCATCCAGGACTCCATGTTGCCCGTGCAGCTACCTCGATACTAGCGATACGCTGTTTGTTGTCAACGCTGGTTTATATATTGAAGGCTTTTCTTTCCAAAATGAAATATGTCCCCTTTCGGGGGGAAATGTTATCTCAAGTTAACCAACTATAGTCTCCAAAACAAAATGATTTATTTATTGAAAGTTTTCATATTCAAAGATTTTTAAAAAGAGTGAGTTTTAATTTGATGCCAGCCATCACTGTTATGAGAGTTGGTGTCACTTTTTTCAAAGAGCGTGTGTATACTCTAGTTGCATATCCTATTTCATCATACATAATAAGTTACACAGCAAACTCTCTCTACTCTCTTTCTCCCCCTCTCCGTCTCTCTCGCTCGCGCTCGTCTGTAAACAGCATCACTGGAGGGGAGACAAGTTGGAATACATATCTGCAGTTTTGGGATAGAGATGGCATGAATTATTCAGCGTTCTCTCATCTGCGTCTGCACTCGGAGACTCTGGGAGGGGTGCTTAGCATTCCTTTGCTGTGGAGGGGCGGGGAGGGGAGGGGAGGGGAGAGGAGAGGAGGGGACCCGGGGACTGCTGCTGGTGGCATGCTCCTTCTCACCCCTCTGTTAACACCGGCCTTGATCCTGTCACCGGGGCTGGGGGAACATGCCAGGCAGACAGGCGCCGTCTAGCCAAGTCCTGTCAGTGGTGGGGCTTTCAGACGGTCTCATGTCGAGGGGCACCTGTCGTGTTCGTGTGTGCAAGGTTGTGTATGTGGGAGGGTTATTTTTCCCCGGTCCAGTGTGCAGTTCTTAACATTCCTATGAGGGAAAAGAGGATGTGTGTGGTCTCATGGACAGAGTGTAGTTAGACTCAGGCCCTGCTCCTCTCTCTCCTCCTGACCTTGGCCAGGAGCTAGACATGTCTGTCAGGGAGCCAGCCGACCTTACTTGAGGGAGAGAGGGATGTGTCTTTGTGCGTCTGAGTCTGTGTCTGTGTGTCTATTTATGTGTGTGTGTGTGTGTGTGTGTGTGTGTGTGTGTTGGGGAGAGTGGGAATTTTCGTCAGTCAAAGTTGGATTGTGGAGCACCTCACCCACTGTGACCCCCCTCTGCCAGCCATGCTGTGAGGAGGTAAACATTGAACACTCCCAGTCTCCAGGATTAATGGTGGCACGGCCAGGGAAGTGTGTGCTTGTGTGCGGGTCCGCGACTTTGGGCTTTAGCGAGTGTGTGTTTATCTATAACGAGCCGGGGAGGGTGGGGGTGGGGGGGGGGGGGGTTGTCCGGGTTAAGCTGCGTGTGCAGGCGGAATGGGCCCGCCCTCGTTCAGTGGGGGTCCCATAATGAAGGTGTTAATGTGCTGCTGAACCCTACAGTGGAATGCATAATGAAGTCGGCGCTAATCCCTTTCCCACTGTCTCCTCATCAGCCGGGGCTCTCCTGGACAGACACTCCAGACCCCCACAGGGCCGGTCGGCAGGTAAGGCAGGCGGGAGCCGAGGCGTGTGAGCCTTGGAGGGGCCATTTCATATGAGGCCCAGGGGCTAAGGGGCTGGACTGGACTGGGCTCCTGGAGGAACTATGCAGCGACAAGCAGCTATAGCTGTACCAGTCTGAGCGACGGCAAAGGGCCTGTAGTGTTTTTGTTTTAGTTTTCCTTACTCCGGCTGTGATTAAACCTCTCGGGGGGGCAGTAAGTTGGCTGGGAAGAACAGCCTTGTGACCCTGATGTTGTTGCTGACTGCACTTTATAAAAATACAATGGCCCCCTGGCATGGGGGCTGAGGACACTGGTGAATGCATGTCCCCTCACCATTTTGTGAAACTGTACACTGTAAAAATTTGATTTAGATTATAATTATTATCCCTCAATACCTTGCTGCAAATCCAGACCAAAGTTGTTTTGGTAAATTGATCAATTTGTTTTTACATTTACAGAGTTTAAATGTAAAAGTACACATAAATGTAAAACTAAGATTTACCTTCAAATTACAAAGAAAAACGGTACATTCTTAGTATGGATATAAACCTTCATATGAGGAGTAACATGTTTATTTTACAGATATTTGTATGAAGTTTAGGAACCTGAAAAAATACTGTACAATTAACAGAGTAATTATTCAGCAAAAAAATGTAAATACAGGTAACTTGTCGTTATTGACATGATGCTTAAAAGGAACGTGTGTTTTTGTGTGCGTGCTCCATTGCACATGCTTATCAAGTTACCATGTCCTCTTTCTGGGGGTTTGTTTTGCCTGCGGGATGTGAGCGGGGACACGTGTGCGGCGAGGTTGGATGGCGCGTCGCGATAATGGCTGGCGAAGGGGACGTGCTGGCGCGGTGTGATCGGGATGTGTTTTGAATCAATTAGACTGGAAGCTACTAGGATACCGCGCTAACGACTTCCTGGCACGCTAATGAAAACACGCTGCAATTACCTCGGCGAGGAGAAAGGCCGGCTAATGTGGTAATTGGCTGTCTGATTGTATACTAAGGGTGCCCTACACAACGCAGTGGGGCCTGACCCACTTCATGTTAACTCCACAGTTTAACCCCCTCCACCACTCTAGCCTTGGGCTCCTGACAGCTCCACACAGCGGCCTGTGCTACTCAGCCTAAGCAATGTCATTCATCCTAACCCAGCGGCCCCGGAGGTCAGCCCTGAGGTGGCCCACAGGTTAGAGGAGAATCACGGGAAAGCGTTTAGACACACGCACTAGACGTCGACCTCCGTTGACTTTGAAAACCTGCGTGCGCGGATCAGTTCCTGCATGCCGTGCGGCTGTTTGTGCGAATTCATGCTTGGTTGTGTGTGTGTGTGTGTGTGTGTGTGTGTGTGTGTGTGTGTGTTTTCAAGCTTTCCTGCCATGGGCTTTTGTGTTTGTAACTTTGTGTGCGTGTGTTTTTGGTGTGTGTGTTTGCGAGTTTACACGCTGAGCGTGTGTGTGTGTGTTTGTGTGTGTTAGGATTATGCAGATGACTGTGTTATCTGGGCCTAATGAGATATTACCCCTACCCGAGGCCCCAGCGGGGGGTTGACGGGGGAGACGGTGTTAGGCGGGGCGGGTGGAGCAGAGAAGCTCCATAGGGAAGCCTCGCTAACATCAAGTCACTGCCATCGGCGATAATGATGGCAGATTAGCAGGCAGGCAGGTTCAACTTGAAGTCAGGAAGATGACTTTGAGGAGCCGAAAGCTTTCTGTGTACGCTTCTTTTCTCCCCTAAGTAATATAATAGGAGAATGTTAAATACAGAATGTTTTTTTTGTGTGTCCGCCGGAAAATCAACTAGTAGTCTGGGTCGAATGTGTCAACAGCGTCCGCCTCTGGCACAGGAGCAGGCCTTTGATCACGGCCTCGAGATCGTTTCCCTGTGGCTGCTCATTGGAGAACTCTTAGAAAAGCTTTTCCAATATTTATAGCGTACCAAATAGGGGTGGACCTATTGAAGGTGTGTTGAAGGGTTGGCGTGAAACCCTGCATTAATAAATGATGAGGTCTTTATGGAGATCTGTCTGGAATTCACTTAAGTCTTTCAGCAGGTCCATTAATAATCCTTTACAGGTGACAGGGGGGTACCCTCCATGCCATGGCACCTCTCTGAGTGACTCGCTTCAATCCAAGACAGCTCCAAAGCCATAGTTCTCCTCCGAAAAGTGGCTGTGTGCTGCCTGTCTAAATGTCAGCTTCACGGGAGATTTCAGATTTCCAAACGGGGGTTCTTTTTAAGAGAACGGCCTTTCTCGCTCACTCTCTCTCTCTGTCTCTCTCCCTCTCTCTCTCTCTCTCTCTCGCTCGCTCACTCGCTCGCTCGCTCGCTCGCTCTCTCAGTCCAACTCATTAAAGGTCTTTTTAGTGCTCTACTTTCTATTAATACGTTACCGCAGACTTTACAGGGGGGCTGTCTCCGCCACTGCATATTAAACTGACATTTTGGAAGGCAATGCCTCTCAGATATAAAAATAATTTCGCTCCTCTCCTGAGAACGGTCGTTACGAAGAAGCCACGCCGCACGGTAATTATTTTTGGAAATGTCCCAAGCTCTCCCTTTTTGTGAAGTTATTAAGTCATTTTATGTAGTTCAGAACTGTCAGCTAGTTTGACTGAAATTACGATTGCCAACAGTAAAATCGTTTTCTAATAAGCGGTGGGGCTCTTGTAAACGTTGTTGTTGGCGCGCACGGCCCACGCTGACCATCCCGAGCTGCCTTTTTGTGGAGAAACATTCACTTCTATTCAAAGCAAATCCCCGGACCGCGGTGCTAATTTCAGTCATTACAATGTACACACAGTTCCTGTGCTGTGCCGCTAATGGACGCCGTGTCCCTGATACGTGATAAGAACAAGGCAACGTTCCATGTCAACAAAGAGGTTATGGCCAGAAGTCCGCGGCTCGCGTTCTCAGGTGGTGGCTGAACCCCTCCATCCCCATCACAGGTGTCTGGATTGGCGTGTGTGTCCGTGGGCCGGCCGGCACAAAGGCAGGGCGATTGGGCAGCAACGTGCCCCGAAGCAGAGAGCCCGCGCCGGGGCCGCTGGGGGAGAGGAGCAGGGGAATGAGGTGTGATCTAATTTGGAGGCAGCCAGCCGTGCGCTCTGCTCTCTCCCCTCCATGGACCCGTGGCCATGCGGACACGCCACTTTGATTTGTCTTTTTCTTCTCGCTCTGTTTTGAACTGAGCCGCCGCTCCTGTCTCTCTCTCTCTCTCTCGCTTTCTCTCTCGGTTTTCAGATCCCTTCCTCGGTGTCTCCCTGTTCGTGTCTCTCTGTCTCTCGCAAACACGCACGCTCACACTCAGGCATTCATGTATGCGATTGAGTCTCTTTTAAAATGCTCTCTTGTATATGCGATCAGGTCTCTTTTAAAATGCTCTCTTATAAAGATGCTCTCTTTTGACAGTTGAAATTCAGTCGAATTCTTCTGATCAAACACCAACCAAACCAACCAAACAGAGCCATGAGATGAGATTATTTTTATTTCTGTCGCCCAGTTTACACATTTCCTTCTGATCTCCCTTCTTGTTTGTGTTCAGGCACTGAGGGGATTCTGAGAAACCTCTGTGACTTTAGGAGTGACAACATTTATATTTATATATAAGAACACGCCAATCTCAGAGCGAGCCCCGTGTTCGGTCCGACTGTGCGCAGAGCCTGGGGCTGGTGGGCAGGCTTTTAAAGAGCAGGCCTGTCACTTCTCGGGGAGAACACAATGGGACTGGGTCACACAGACCCAGGTCAGCTGTGTGGGTGTGCGTTGGTGGCTACGCGTTCGTTCGTCCGTTTGTGTATGTGTGTGCGTGCGTCTGGGTGTATGTGACAGGAGGGCACAGGTCATAGAGGTCGGGGCTCGAATCCACCAGCAGGACCAACTCATCTCCCCCGAGCGCTACCTGGCCTTTCAGAGCCTCCCTCCAGACACGGCCAGTCTGCACCTTGACAGCGTGTTCGCTTTTCCTTTCCCACTACTGCTTTTTCCGGCCCTTTTTTTCAGAAACAACAACAACACCACATTTTGCCTCCTGTGACTGCAAGATTATTTTTGATGCGTGTTCACCGGAGGTGCTTTAGCGACACCTGGTGGATGTTTGGAGGGCCTGCATGTGGGGGGCACTGAGTGACTGATTTACTGTACCACTATAAATATATTCATGAGAACAAGTTCTGCTGGTGACTTTGCTTTTGCATTCTCCAATGCTTAGTAAACAACTCTCTGGATGCCTCCTATTTGTTTTACCTGGCTAATGGCTCAAGCCGGACCAAGTGGCAATTAGGGATTTGCTGAGTATTGTGTTCTATGTTGGAAAATACTTGCACATAAAACACGAATAGCACACATCATAACATATGCATTTTGTAATGTAATGAAACCTTGTTTCTAAACCCCCCCTCCTCTCTCTCCCTCTCTACCCCTCTCTCTCTCTCTGCTCCAGATAATCAATGAGCAGCACAGGGCCTATGCCTGGGTGGCAGAGCTGATCCAGGTCTTCATTGCCATCAGCATCACTGTGTCCTTCCTCGTGATGGGCTCTGCCATGAAGCACACCAGTAGGTTCTCTCCGTCCACTGACGTCAGTTTGTGTGTGTGTGTGTTGTGTCTGTCTGTCTGTCTACCTTCCTACTATAAGCCTACAGTATGTCTTAATGTACATCTTATTACTGGTGTTTCTTCTTTGTATGTATATCTATTAAACAAAACGTTTTTATCTTCTTCCTGCCTATAGAAGGATTGGCTTGCCCTGTTTTATGTGGTGCTTCTTTACTGCAGCTGGGTAGGAACCCTCAGCAGATAGGGACTCTCATAAAAGTGTCAGCCAAATCATCCTCCTTGAGTTACTTGAAAGGCGCTGTATACATTTCATGTGTTATTAATATGAAAAACATTGAGCGATGTTTCAACCATCAGAATGTCTCGTCGATATTCTTTACGATGCAGCATAGACAGCCCGTGTCACTTCTCTGCCTTCACATCAACAAATGTTAGATGCTTCTCTTACTTCAGCAAACAAAAAACGTTCTGAGCAGAAGTACAGAATTTTTACATTTGTATTTATTAGGCCTGAGTGGGACTCTCAATCAGAAAGGCATGCACGTACAGCAGGTTGTCCATCTGGGGAGCGTCCTATCCTGCCTTTCCTGTCCCGGCCGGGTGAGACGGCCTCGGCAGTTCCCCTGGAGCCCCTGATTCACCACAGCTCTCCCACACGAACCCTCCGTCCCCATGGTGATTCAGAGGCCCGGGCCTAGCTCCTGTGCTTTGTGTGTGTGTGCCCACAGTGGACGGCCTGGTGAGCTCAGCGTGGACCACGCGTCTGCAGTGGCTGTCCGCCGCCTGGGAGAGGAGCCTGCCCCACAACCTCCAGCCCACCTGCACCCCCAAAAGGTAGCCTCGCTACACGCACGTCCTCCTCTCCAACCCCCCCCCCCCCCCCATTACGAGGTGATTTCACAGGCCATTGGCTCTCTCTCGCTCTCTCCTTCAGGTTTGGTTTTGTTGTTGTCTTCCCTCTTTCTCTCTCCTTCCGTTCGCACCCTCCTCTCCCTTTCCTCGGCCATTTGAACAGTCACATATAAAGAGAGGGAATCTCCCCTTGCCCTGTGTAATAGGAAAGTTCTCAGTGCATTCAGGATGCCTGCTCCGACTAATTCAGTTGATTTCATGGTATTGAGCCCGGATCTCACTTCTGTCTCTCTCTCTCTCTCTCTCTCTCTCTCTCTCTCCACCGCGGGCAGCGTGGCCAATGGGGTCGTGTCCTTTCTTGTGTTTGGAATAATCTTTATCGTCTCGGCCTGTGATCCCAGCGTAAGTAACTCATTCCTCATCCAATGTTTGGGTTGGAGACGCAATAGCAGAAAGGCATTCGGAGAAAGAAAAAACAGTGCACGTAATGAAAGCTTTGCACTCCCTCGCTCCTGAAGAAAAAGCTTTCTCTGGAGTCTGTGCTCCTTGAGAGTGTGTTTGTGTTTGCCCTTTCAGTCCATTGACCGCCTCTCCTTCACAGGGCTTCGTGGTGATGCTGGACAAAGTGGTGTCTTTCTCCCTGAACACAGAAGTGGGCTTGTTTGTCTTCGTGATGCTAAGGGCCTCCCGGTGCGAGAGGTTCCAGTGAGTACACTCCACCCACTGCCACCCGCTGCAAGAAGCACTCAGGCAACACTCTCAAAAAACACATTGAACCCGGGAAAAAAGTGAAACCGAACGACTCTTCTGGTGTGCTTCTTTGCTCCAGACACCTGGCTGTGCCGCTCCCCGTCGGACGGCGCGTGTTCAGCCTCAGCTGGGTGCTCCCCGTCTACTTCCTGTTTGCCGTGGCGTACGACATCCTGGAGAGCCTGGCCGAGATGGCCCAGAGCCTGCCCTACCCCCGGCACCGGCTGCCCAGCGCTCACCTGCCGCCCGCCACAAACATCTCCCTCCTATGATCGCCCCCTGGTGGAGGGCCGCAGAGTCGCAGCGGAGGAGAAGTCCCTCGACACACGGCGGGAGAGACCGGCCGCCGAGATTTACATTGACCCGGAATTCAGTGTTCAGTTCCGTAACTGCCAGGAGCAGCGTGAGCCAGCAGCCCGGGGAAACACAGACAGTCCACCTGCAGCCATACATGGAACTGTGGAGCGCCCCGGGAGGAAAGTTAGTTTGAAAGGATTTAGCTGATCAAATACCTCTTTTTATCTTCCCTATTCATTCTTCCTATCTTGAAGAATGTCTGCTTTATACTGTAGCACAATATATAAGCGTATGTATATATAGTAAACCCGGGGAGCCAGTTTCAGAGTTAACTGATATCTCAAAGCTATTAGTTAGTTTAGTACAGTGATGGAGCACTAAAACTGGTTTCCAACACAAAGTGCTACTTGACCCACGTCTTACTTACTCTAAATACCAGCATGCACTCCTCTGCATGACAAAGAGGAGGAATGAACACTTGTAGATGTCTATGAACATTTCTAACAAAAGAGAGACACTCAATAAATGGATGGTGATGACAGATTCACTTTTGAATGTTCTACTGTTCTCTGAGAGCTTTGACTTAAACATGACCTCTGGTCCTTGCTCACTAACGTACACAAAACGTTTCGTTCTCCCCAGCGTAGTGACACGCCAACAATCCAATCCAGTGTCCATGCAGGCGACTCATATTAACACACATACACACACCCGCAGTGAGTTAAGACCCGAGTACAGCGTTGTCATTAGGTTGCTCTTGGCAGCAATGTTCTTCACTCACAAACAGAAAAGGGAAACATGGCAGTGTGACTGAACCTGAGCGTTCATAATTTTGGAACATGATTCAATGTAAAGTGGAGGCACACACACATATTATATATAGCCAAGGCAAACCACTTAATATCAAAATATATTTTATTCTGGACTTTTTTTTTACTGATCTGATTCAAATTACAACAGATCGATGCAATGCAAGAGGAACTTGCAAAGAAAGGAAACAAAACAAAAGCAAGTAAGTTGGGCTTGAGAGAAAGGGTTTACCGTAGGGAGAGAGTTGTGGCTGGGCTGACATGGTGCTTTAGATGTGGACTCATAGCTATTCATCCACCGGTGGAAACCCCAATTAATAAACCTGTCAACTAGAACATACTGTAAATAATCACTACCATCAATTTGGCTCGTTTTTAACAGAATATGGGTTACAAAAGTAGTATTTAGAGTATTTTTAAAAGAGTATAAAATGTCCGTCCAGGGGGATTTCGCGCTATAATAAAATGTGATTCCAATGCAAGTAGGGAGAACAGAGGATGGAGCAAAAAGAAAGAATAAAAAACAACACCTTTCTCACCAGTGTAGTATAGCCTTTTGCTATGGTCATGGGGTAGGACAACCCCGGGATAAAGGGGGGTTCACCGCGAGTTGGTTCAGTTTATAGGGCATGACCTAGGGGAGAAAAGGGGCCGTTTCTTTTTCTGATTGCTCTGCTCCGCCGTAGTTAAAACACTAAAATTAGCACAATATCTAGAACGAATTTGTGAGAAGCGGATCCAATCTTAGATTAGAAGGAAAATGTTCCTGTTGTGGTCTTGACAGTTCAATGGGGTTTCTCTCTGCTTATCCACCAGACATCTTAGATGACCAGTAATCAAAAATGTCCTGGTTCACTCAACCCAAAACCCTGCCTTTTAGGGGTTTCTGTTTGCTTAGGTTTAGCTGTTTGCTGTGAGACATCCAATAGACACGAGTTCCAATCATTCATTCAGGATCCCACCAGCCCCACTGTTTCCCCTCGAGCCAATCAGTTGCTTGTGATATGCTCTCTTAACCAATCAGCTAGGTATTTGTTTTACCCATGTGATTGCTGTAGCACAATACCAATACATCCAGAGTGGGGATCAGGGAACAGAAGTCTAGCTCTATCAAATAGTGCACAAAGTAACCATTTCAATGGTTTTAAAGCATCTAGATGTACAATGCATCTTCTGACACGTGTCTGCCCAGGCCAATTTATAAGGAGAAGCAATATTTCTCCTTCAGAACAAAATAACATAAAATACCTACTGCATTTAGATGTCAACCGTACAACCGATGGCAACTGTAAAAACTACAATTGAAAAATATAGAAAAAAAAATTATTAACAGATTTTCCTCCTGTAAGTCCACAGATGGTTTTTAAACACAAAGCAGACACTACAAAAGACTGTAGAACTGTTTGTTTTTCTCTTAATGCGTGCATGTGCATGGATGTGTGTATGTACTTATCCAAATCATGTAGCTTGGATCTAACTCAAAACAGCTTCCCAAAAAAATAAAAATAACTTTGTAATAACAGAAAATTTAATTTTAAAATCTAACTGCCCGTTTTTGGCAGTATGGAGAGGTTGATATGTCTGCACACAAAGACCAAACTACCAACATAGAGAAACAATCTTTTTTTCAATGTTTTTGTTTTGATGAAGATGACGAGCATGGTTCAAAAGATCAAAAAAGCAAAATAGCTTCCAAATTTTGGTACATATACAGATCTTTTTTTTTTTTTTGTCGTTTTCTTTTTCAGTTTTTCTTTTTTTTGTCTGTGTCCCTGTTGTGTCTCTGTTATGAGTCTCTGCACAGATAGAGATGGGGCGCGTCCTTCGGTTTTTCATTCTCTCCTTTCTTCTGTATTTCCACCCATCCTTCCTCCCTTCCTTCCTTCCTTCCTTCCCTCCCTCCCTCCAGTTGGACCTGTTGTGTCGGGTGCTTGTTTCCTGTTCCTGTTTCCTGCTTTCTGTCTGTGGTGGGCGGGGCCATGGTTGTGAGCGTGAGTAGGACGCGGCGGGGCAGGGACAGTCATTTGGCTATGTACACATTCATCGTCGGTCCGTGGCTTCCAACAAGCAGCACTATTTCCGAAGGTCTAATACACACACCTGGAACGCAACAGGGAACCCGTTTTAGAAAATAGCCCACGTTTAACAGGCACTTCAACTAGAGATGCGGTGGCCATGAATAACCATGTAAGTCAATGAAGAAAACAACAGTCCTACACATCAACAAGAAAGGGGTGTAAAGTGTTGGGGTGGTGACTTACAGATCCATCTGATGCACTGGCTCCTACTTTGTCCCCGGCGGCATTCCAGCACACCTCAAATATCCCTCCGGTCCCCCTGTAGCTGTGGACTAGAGCGCCGGTCTGCGGAGAGAGCGGTACAACCACGTCAACGGGATCCTTAAAGACACGCCTTTTTACCAAACACACACACGACACTCCCTCACAGTCCCTCTCTCCTGCACACACACACACACACACACACACACACACACACACACACACACACACACACACACACACACACACACACACACACACACACACACACACGCTTCCTCACAGTCCCTCTCTCCTGCACACACACACACACACACACACACACACATACACACCCCTTGCCTCCCCTCACCTGCGTGTTCCAGATGTGGACACACTTGT
Organism: Galaxias olidus; assembly: GCA_026901105.3. Classification (NCBI taxonomy): domain Eukaryota; kingdom Metazoa; phylum Chordata; class Actinopteri; order Galaxiiformes; family Galaxiidae; genus Galaxias; species Galaxias olidus. The sequence continues at coordinate 113,788 of JAPMUY010005365.1, read as the reverse complement.
CGAAGGAGCCGCTGGCCAGGTGGCGGCCGTCGGGGCTGAAGGCCACGCTGTAGACGGGCTCCTGGTGCTTGGTGAGTGTGTGGATGCAGATGCCCCGCTCCACGTCCCACAGGCGCACCGTCGAGTCAAACGAGGCGCTGCACACACACACACACACACACACACCAGAGAGAGAGAGAGACGGGGATCACCACACGGGAAGTGCTCTTTTAAAAAACGGATCTTTGTGCTCCGAAGGACATGATTGATATGGCTCCCTAAAGCAACGTTGGATGTGCAGTGTGCCGGGGGTGCTAGCCGGGTTACTGCAGTGAAACACATCATCACGCTTTGTCTGTGTACCCGGCTAGCACCTCACCTGGGGATTACAAAAGGATGGTAAGAAACAAACTTGTGTGTGAAAAGGAAGATTTCAGCTAGGCAACGTGACCGACTTACTTCACTTTATTTTTTAATGATCTCAAAGTAAGAAACAGAGGCAGGAAATAAAAGCCTCGGGAGACACATACTGAATTGCAGAGCTAATCAAAAGTCTGATAACCCCCGTATCCACTGGGCCTCCTCCCCTCCACCCGTGCCCCTCTCCCTGGGCCTTACCTGGCCAGCATGAGGTTAGCGTTGGGGTTGCTGGTGCCCGGCCCGGTGGGGCTCCACTTGATGGTGTAGATCTCTTTACTGTGGGCCTGCAGGTCGTGGACGCACGAGTCCTGCTTCATACTCCAGATCTGACGGCGCACACACACAGATGCAGGGCGACAGGGAGGAATGTTAGCGTCAACAAAAGTCGGAGGAACACAAGCCATCTGTCAATAGCGTGCCTTCACAAGTCTTCCGATTAGAAATGAGCACTGGGCAAACCAAAGAGCTCACCTTGAGGGTCATGTCGTCTGAGCAGGAGGCCAACAGGTTCCCAGTGGGGTCCCACTTGATTGCATTCACTTCATTCTGTGTGGGAGGACATAGGAGAGAGATGAGACCGGGAGCAAAGGGAAAGTCACTCACACACACACACACACACACACACACACACACACATGGGGCCGTACCGTGTGTCCCTGGAATGTTTTGATGGGCCTGTCCTGGCCTAGTTTACACACATGGATACACATGTCGGTGCTGCAGGAGGCAAACGTGTTGTTGTTCTGCCAGTCGACGTCTAGGGCCGGCGCTGTGGGGCGGAGAGAGAGAAAGAGCGCACGCGTCACACTGCTGCCGATGGCAACTCACTCACTAGTCCATTGTACTGGCGCACTGGCAGGTTAACGCCACTAAGGGGCAGTGTTGTCCTATGACCGTGACACACAGAGGAGGCCATCTGGCACTTGAGGGTTACCTGAATGGAAGGGGAACTGTTGCTTGGCCTCTCCTGTGTGGGCATCCCATATGATTGTAGTCTGAAAACACACGCACAAACAGACACCTTTAGTGATGGCAATAACTCCTTTTACAGCGCAATTCCAAGCCTGCGTTCTGTCATTGCTTCACAAATAAAAACCTCTTCGTGGAGTTCACTGAACTGTCGGCACTGCGATACAATATACTTCAGTTGGCACTGTCAGGTGGTATTAGAGCAACAGACTTTGTGACAGGGTGTGTGCTTGTGGCCGTGTTGGCGTTGGCCTACAAAATGTCTCCCGAGCCCCGTTGTACCTTATCTACTCCTGCACTGAGGATGAAGTTTCCTTTCTTGTTCCACTTGAGGGCAAAAATGGGCCCTTTGTGTTGGCCCAGGGTGCTGGCCAGGTTACCTACAGAATGACAGGGTCAGTTCACCAGCAGCAGAGGTCACAGCCGTCTACACTAGATCTGTGAGAGCACTAGCCTCTAGAGGTAAAAGGCAAAAAGGGTCGGGGGTCGTCCACTCACCGTCCTTAGTCCATATCCGGGCGAAGCCGTCATAGGAGCCGGTCGCCAGTAGTGTGCCCTCACTCTGTCCCAGGGAGAGAGAGAGAGAGAGGAGAGAGAGGTGGGACGTTGGCGCGACATTCCAGAGTGTGTGCGTGTGCGTGTGCATGCGTGTGTGTGTGTGTGTGTGAGTTGGGACGGGGAGTGGTGTGCAGCCTTACGTTCCAGTCTAGCGAGGTGACGTCCTTGTTGCTGGGCACGTCCTGCCCCCCCTCCCGGATGCAGTGGCGGAGCACCAGCTGGGTGGAGCTGCTGGTGCTGTTCTCACTCAGGTTCCAGATCCGCGCCGTCGAGTCCCCTGAGCTGGAGGGAACAGCAGGGAGAGACAGACAGCACGTCAGACAGACAGACAGGGAGGGGAGATAGACAGTCGGTCTGTCAGACAGAACAGGCCAGAGGCGAGTGAACAGAGCATAACACCATGACCTGGCAGCAGACAGACAGAGAGAGAAAGAGAGTGACAGTGCTAGGGAGGGGCCGCAGAGGGAGGGAGGTGGAGGTGCAGAGGAAGGACACTTACCCGGAGGCCAGCAGGTCGCTGACGGGGTTCCAGGCGCAGATGAAGACCTCCGACTCGTGGCCCCTGAGCACCATGGCCTTGTTCTGGGGGATCTCCACGTCCCCGTCCACCTCCATCATGTCAGCGTGGTTGTCTGAGGCACAAAGGACACAGTCACACACACCGCTCTACTGAGAGGGAGGAGCCCGCGGGCCAGCAGGGATGTTGCTCTGTAGACCAGAGGCCCTAGTTCCCATGGAGCCACGCTGGTGGAGCTGCCCCCCCTCCCAGATAGTTTTTACATCCGTTTGGCCTTCTTGTGTGTATTTATGTTTTCCCTGTGTAGCTTCAATGTAAAAACTATATGAACCAGTCTGGACAACTCCGGTACACGGAAATAAGGTAAACCATCAACAAAAGTGTGAACTGTTCCTTTAATGCTAGGCGCGCGTGCCGTGTGCCTGAGTGGTGTCTCTGGGGCTCACTGGCTAAAGCGTGCGCTCCGTTCTCCTCTCCGTTGGCCGTGTTCTCTCCGTTCTTGGCGTTGCCCGCCAGGCCGGCTCCCGTGGCGGAGGAGGGCGGTGCCGAGGCCGCCTGCTGCTGGGCCAGCTTGTCCCGGTACGCCTGCTGCCGCGTCTGGACCACGTCGGGCATCACCGCGTCGATGAGGGACAGCGACTCGATGGGCCGGCCGTCAAAGAGCGTGCCATCCTGGGGGGGGGGGTTTTGAGTGTTCAAAAACCACGAGAGGCCGTCATGAATCGGATTTGGGTTAGTAATGTGACAAGCCTGAGCGAGTGAATGAGTGTGTGTGAGTCTGCTGTGTGTGTGTGTGCGTGCGTGCTTACCTCGTTGATGCTGACTTCGGCCTCCACATACTGCAGGCCCTTCTGGATGATGGAGATGAGGGCAGCAGGGGGCACCAGAGCTCCGTTGATGTTGGACTGGCTGATGTGGCTCTCTATGCCAAACGTGAAGGCTGAGTGGGAGAACCCTGCAGCGCGCCGACACCACCACAGCAACAACAACGTCAGCCCGCCATTGTAGCAGCCACAGGAAAACCCACCCCTTAAAGCCACAGCCCACGGCAAGTCTCACACGCAAAATGGTGTATTTATTTCAGAGGTTTCATAGGTTTCATGAAATAAACCATGAACTATAATGATTAAATAGATATACCAAAGCGAAATCCAAAGTCCTATGTAAACAGACTGTATCTGTGTTTTTCTACTACAATAGATACCACGTTATCAAATGGCAAACACAACAAGAAGTGAATACACACTACACCATGAGTAGACATACTTTAGCTGTGAGTAGATATTTGATCATAACAATAATAGACTGTGAGTGTCAGTGGGATGGCGGTGAGAAGGCTCTACCTGACTCCTGTAGGTATCTGTAGACCAGGAAGTTGACCTCATCACTGCTTATGCTCATCTTTACTCCTGCTTACACCATGAGGTCAGCACACACCACGCTGGCCTGGGGACACACAGAGGGGGGAGGGAGAGGGAGGGAGGGGAGGGAGCGGCTGTTAGGAGCGTGCGACAGAGGGTGACAGTGGAGGGCTGGGGGCGCCCGCTCTGCCGGAGAGGAGCAGCGGCCCCGACACGTGAGGCCGCCGGGGAACCAAATATTGTGACAGGAGGGCCGCTGCAGAGCCGAGTGGGAGGAGTCTGCTGAGGAGCCTGGAGTGGTTGGGGCTGGTGGAGTGGGTGTGGGTGGGTTCTGTTTACACCATACAACAATTATCAGCTACGAGTCAACAGCACTACACAGTAGGCACGGCTTTATTTTTTTATACATCCTTAGTACACAAGGGGGGATTATTCTAGAAACATATCTGCTTGCTTATGAAAGTGTAAAATATCTATGAGTAAGTAGGCTAGAGTAGGAGATTAGAAATAGGCTATGACGCATCTGGGCAGCCTTTCAGCCAGCCCTGGTTTGATATGTACGCTTTCGGTGAGCGTTCTGCTGCTCCCAGATCTGTGCCTAGGAGGCGGCGTTGCAGCACTGGCACACAATAATGTGCAGTACCCATTGTCGCCAGCCCACTGCAGTGGTGCTGTTGAGTCAAAAACCAAGGCCAGGATGCCTTGTTGACTGTGTGTGAGAGAGGGGGATGGGAGGCAAGAGGGGAATCTCTTCCCTCCAGAGCAGCGTGTGCCTTCAGCTCCACTGCACGGCTCTTGAGCCTCGGCCATCAAAGAGGGGCCGGGGTTTGCACAAAGACAGGAACTCTAAGGGCCAAACAAGGCGTCTGTGTCACACAGAGACCTGCGCTAGGTCCGGGTCTTACACAATCCTTCTGTGGCCAAATGGGTGTCTTGTTTCTATCCAGTTGATAACACGGCCGTGGAGACAAAGGAGGAAGGGTTCAGAGAACGGAGGCGGCGAGCATGGCGTTCCACAAAGTCATGTGGGAACGCGCCGCGCTGGATAGGGCCGTCTATCAACCCGAGCAGGGGGGTCACGTGGCCGTTTCCCGCTCCGGCAGACACCGGGGACGCGGAACACGGAGCCTTTTCTCGTAACCAGGCCGTGTGTTTGCCACGGAGGAAAGGAAACAAAGGGTGAAGGGTGGGGGGTCCGTCCGTCACCCACCCCCGTCTTGTATCCTAGGCTTGCCGCGCTTCATTAGACCCCGGCCCTAGACTGCTGAGTAATGTTAACGTAGCCCCCTCGCCACTATCGTGGCCAGCCCGGTCTCCAAACAAAGCATCATGTAAACAATAACAGCCACTTGCTAGGTGCGTGGTCAGAGGAGGGGAAACTCCAGTCAATGTCACAACGCTACACGCTGCCATACTCAAGAAGGCTATCCTTACATAGGGGTGGGGTACAGCGAGCTATTATTAGCCTCGCTCCAGAGCTAGATTAGAAACCCTCGGCGGGTGTTGCCCCCATTATCACGCAGCCTGTTCAGTAGGAGAGGCTTATGTATAACACTGTAAATTATACCCAATCTGGCTGGCAGGCTGAAATGGCTGAAAGTCCCAATGGCAAGCCATGGCCCCATTTTAAGGTGACCCGCCTGAGGAGACATTTGTTTGAATTGAGGCGAACCTCCTTCCAGCGAACCCTTCATTTTCATAATGGGCCACAGAACAAATGCTCTGGCAGGATGTGGTTGGTTTTGAGAAACGAACTGAATTCTCAGCTGCGACCGTGGGCTGCCTCTCCCCCCTCCCACTCCCATTGTGGAAACAGACAGCGCTCATTTCATCATTGCTTTTCAATGCCATATTTGAGGCATAAGGTTGGGGTCTATTTTCAGAGGGCTGTGCACAGCTGTAGAAGCGAGGGAGAGAAGAAGAGAGAGAAGGAGAGAGTGTGAGCATTTTCCCCCCCTTTTCCTTTTCTCAGAATCCACACGTCTGCTGCTCTGTGTCGGCAGTCTCCCAGAAAAACAAAGCAGCTTGCGCTGGAACGGGCCCATGGTGCTGAGCTCCACGCTAGCACACAGGGATTCTGAGACTAGATCATCATATCCTGGCCTGGATGTTTGTGGGCTTAAAACCACCAAAGCCTCTGATTGCTCCATCCAGGGCATTGGCTTATATAGACTTGCCTACTATCTTATTGGAGTCTGCCTACTATCTAATAGTAGCCTGCCCCCGTTGTGAATTTTACATAACTACCAGACTAACCGGCATGATTTAATAGCCAGTTGGCTGCGCGCCCATGTAAATCTGCTTCAAAGTGCTTACCTCAGAAAAGGGCACTAGGTTCACGAAGGTTTGCTTGCGCTGCTAGGTTACTACTACTATGGATAGGACAGGACGACACCACCTGAAGCTTTTTGTTTCTAGTTTATCTTGTCTATAGAAATTGGTCCAACGGCATTGAGATGTTGAAATCGGGTCATAGTTCCATTCTGAGTCGTATCTGACAACCCCACAACCTGAGATGAGTTTGACTTTTGCTTTGTTTGTCAGAGCTGTTATACAAGCTTTCCTGGAATCTCCCCAGACTACTTTGATATGAACCTGAGGGTTTTCGGTTCTCATTCACCCAAACAACATTATTGCGCTCGCGCACGCATGCATGCACTGTGACACACACACACACACACACACACACACACACACACACACCTCTACCATCAAAGTTGCCCCACCTAGTTATTGTATGTAGGCCTATTGTATGTCACTGAAAATAATCACTTTCTACAATTCAACTTATACAATGTAATTTTCTAGACATCTGGCAATAGACTAATGTTTACTTTGATGATTAAACCCCCATTGTGACAACGGAACATTCCCAGGCCGTACAACTGTGGCGGAGGTAATCACACACCGCTAGTCTATATCTCGAAGACATACAGTCATCGCATATTAGGTCGGTTATGCCAACTCGTTTATGCTAAGCCTCAAACACTATGGAGCTAAGCATCGAAATTGTTTTCACAATCGTGATCCTAGATTTCATCTGCGTGCTTGCTGGATACATGTGGGAGAGCACAGTGGCGGGCATGTCACTGAACCAACCACAGTATGTCACAGCAGATGGGGATGGATGAGGCTCCTGTGTTGGTGATGCAACACTCGGCAAGGGAGAACACAGCCTCCCTTCCCAGAACTGACTGGTCATCTCTTTCTGACCTACTTCTCGGCTGGTTGGTATCACCGATCGGGGCTTATTGTTCAAAGAGCAAAAATAACGCTGTTTTCTGTCCCTACTTTTACCGCTGGGCTCCAACGAGCTTTCCTCGGATTGGAGAGCCATTCCGCCTATTGTGGCGGGAAGTGCGGATTATAGCAACGCCCAGCAGACTTCAACGCAGTCAAACACTTGAGACAAAGCAGTGCAGCCTTGAACAAAAGACAGTATGGAGATCAGGACGGCTACATTATTGACTATCGAACAACTCATTTTCCCACGGAAATGGTGGATCGACCCTGAGAGGCTTCAAGGCATGACTTGATTTACTGTAACCTACCTTCCCCCTTCACTTGGCTAGGCTAGATACTATGACAGATGGATGTAGCTGGGAGGCCTCGTCAAACAGGGCCAGGCCTGCCATTCGACCTGCTGGTGCTCTGGCTAGCGAGCTAGCTCTAGCCTTGATGACCAGTTTGCTAGCTAACCACTCTAGCATGGCAGATGGCAGTGCTCGTCTGGCATATCGTATCAATGACCTGCTGGGCACGGGTCATCAGGGCTCAAAGCCACAGGAGACTATAAGCTGTTATCTTTGGCTAGTCACCTAGCTAGTCAAAGCCTGTTGTTCAGCTCACATTTGTTGTAGGGGTTAACGTCAATTGCCACAGTGTTTCGACTGCTAGGGCAACCTGGGACTTGCTTTTGTTGACGTTGTTGCTAGGTGAATCACTGAAGACCCAATAGGAGAGTTCTAGGAGAGTGTTCAAAGCTAAACACTCCTATTTGGAAAACACAGTGAAGGATGCCAGAAATGGAACAAATATAGGACATATTCCTTCATATGCATATTTAACAATTCTTTATATTGTCATAATTCCATGTATGATGACTGTAACGTCATCCGGTCTAACCTAGCTACAATATCAGCCTAGATATTGAGGGAACAAAAGGATTCACCTAAAGGTGGACTAAGTTGTAGTGGTGGAACAGAACCGTCACCAAGATTCCAGCACCATACACCATGAGAAACAATAACACTGTGTTGATGGACATCCTCAATTAATGAACAAATGAATGAATAGCGTTGCTGTGAATGGCGTAACCATGACACAAATACACAGGCCTAAGTCTGTAAAAAAAACTAAAAACATTGTTGTCATGTAGATAAGCGGCTCTGCAAAGCAGGAAACATTCTCTTGGACACAAATGCGTGACCGTGAGCTTATTCAATTGTATCCTGAACAGTCGTTGTTTCAAGGCAAAACGTGGCACATCTCGGCTGACTGGCAAAGATGGAGGACGGAGGGAGAAATATTTAAAGCAGGGCGCTGCTGTCGATAGCCCAGCCCAGCACATGTCCCGACAGGACAGAATCTTCTCTGTCTGCCGGGGCGTATAGGTTTACACTGCCATCCATTCACAGATGCCAATCCGCGCGCTGTTCCATGGAACAAAGTAGACAACAGATGGCAGAAATCGTAGCATATCGAGCTCTCTCCGCAACACAACCGTCCGAAAAATGACAGAGAATGCAGAGTGGCAAGGCTCCTCTGCGCAGCTACGCTTTCTCCTCCTTCTCCCTCCTGAAGGTCATTAAAACAATGGGTTACCCAGGGACAAGACACTCGTAGGAGGCGCTACATTTCTTTATTCCTTGAGGAAGATCTCAAACATATCTCTGTGGTATTTTAGGCGGGTGTGCACATTTTGGTGGACAAACCCGCCCCGGGCAAGTTCCTGCAGCCTCGCTCAATATTGAACAGGCTGAGACAACAAGGGGTTAGGTCGCATTGACTGAATACTCTGATTCAATAGCGGCTACCGAACTGGGCCATTCTCTCTCCAATCCATTATTGGTTTTCACCCGCACGACATGGACAAGAATAAGACAGCCTCCTCTCTGTGACAGCAGTCGAAGATGAATATGACCAACAGCGATTGAGCTGGTCAAACTGCGAGACCAAATTCAAAACTCCCATTGAGCAGTGACAGTAAAAACAGATCCGTTGCATTGCACGATGCCTGCTGCCTTCAATCTCCATGTAAATGACTAACAATACAAATATGACTATTTGTCCTCTGATGCACTATACAAAACATATTTCACCTTCCCCTTTCTAATCAGTTTATCTTATAGTTAAGAGAGATTCAGTGGCTACTCATTTCCTCCAGTAAGAGGAAACTCCCTGAATGCAAATCACCACAAACAGCCCTATCAGGCTCAGGCTTCTTTATGTCATGGATGAAGTCTAGCCGTTGCCGACTCATCCGGATAGTATGCTCTCGTAAAACAATGGTTTGGTATGGTCGTAGCATTATATCTTGACAAATGTGTTACGTGTTGCTTCTGTTCACGTATTGATTGGTGTTACTTTCTGTAAAACCCCCAAAATAGGCCTCTAATAAGTTGACAACTGTAATCAGCTTCATCTTTGACTTTGGCAGAGTAGTTAACTGGAGGGCACTAACTAAATATATTGTGACTCAGAGTTGTGTTGTTGTTGTTGTGCTTAATAGCACAGTTCCAGCTGCACGCGTATTCCAAGCTAGCACTGCTCTGGTCTACTCCACCAAACAAATCTCAGTGGTCATAAAAAGGATGGCCCTGAAGAGTAACATGAGCACAAATCACAGGTCTGGGGAGGGAGGAGTTAACGCGGCACTGGAGACGGACTGGAAGATGAAACAGTTAGGCCGCCACCAACAATGCTACCATCCCAGCAGATAACATCAGCTGGGTAAAAGAAAAAATCTGGAAGAAGACCAGAGTGGCATGGATGGGGGAACTTACCACAGAAGTAGCCTAAGTCTGTTTTCACCACCAATCTGTTTTGTCAGGGCCCAGTCCTGAATCCTTAGCACCTGAAAGACAACAAGGGAAAAGGATTAGAAATAGGATAGCGCAGGGTTTCACCAGCTGTCTGTTGAATATTAGGCTGACGCCAAACATTTTGAGTATCTTGCTTGGCCAAAACATTAGCCTAAATGTTACAATGTGCAGTACCCAACCAAATTAGCAGTCTGGACCTGATCTAGCATCCAGCCTGATCATTTCATTAAACAAATTGTCCCCCCTCCAAAAAAAAGATTTGTTTAAAATAGCGACTAAAATAGCAACCATCACTGAAAAACTTAGTGGTTGAGCACTCAGAATCACTAAGCTAATCAATAGTACAAGGATCTAGCCTAAAAGATGATCTAAAATGTAAGATCCACAGTAACTAGGCCAAATAAAATAAAGCTGATGTTTTGAACTATTAACAGTGCTAAAGCGCCATTTAATAAGCGCCCATTCCCAATGCTAGGCCGTGGAATTAGGTGGCAAGCATATCTCAATTCCAATGCCTTATTACGTTGAATTAAACACAATCTGAACAGAGGCCAAGGACAAGGAATGTGAGGCTTACCATGTGACCGTTTGTCATTCACAAGTCTGACAAGGGTTCACCTCCTCAGCCTAAAGAAAAGAAGGAAGGAGAAAAAAAAGGGTGTTCTGTCTTGTCACTTTGTGGTTGGTGTGTTGCCAATAATTGGAAACACAAGCACAAACAGGAAGTGTTGTTTCAATGTGATTGTGTGAGCAACTGAGATGGCTGGCTAGTCTAATAACTAATCCTCATTACAAATCCTAAGCTAATACACACACACACACACACACACACACCTTTGCGACAGTGTTATTGCATTTTATGTTTCAACAAATGGGACTGTGCAAAGCCAGCACGCCCTCTTTTTTTTTTTTTACTGCCCCACCACGTATCAGTTGTCTTTGTCTTTCGCAAGGACCCCCTAACCTCACGTAGTTCCTGTTTGGAAATCCCCACGTAATTAAACTAGCACCAGGCGGCTAACTCAATCAGAGTCTCAACTTTATCATCACGGTGGAGAGACACTGACCGAGGCCAGGGAACTCCTCTCTCTGTCTCTCTCTCCCTCCCCCCCCTTTCCCTCGGCCCATTCCGCCCTCGCTCTGTTATCAGTACACCGTAGTAGAGTCTCGAAGATTGAAGAGAGATAGTGTTACAGCGGGGCTTAGCTGGGTGTGTACAGAGTAACCCTGGAAATGCATAGCGAGCTAGTTAGACAACTTGGCCTGCCTCGAGCTAGAGCAACAAGATCCTGCAGCATTCTGACATGCCGTCAGTGATGACTCCTCGGGATCAGGCTATCTGGTTTACTGCCTAGCCTGAATATTAGCCTTGACTTTCACCTTGTGAAGGTGCTGCACTTGAGAGGAGCAGGCACGGCCTAATACTAGGTTTGAGACAGATTCTGGCGCACCGTGGTTCAAAGGACACTGTAGCATACGGTGGAACAAAGCACTTCCCTATTACCCCGAGAAATGTCATTGGCTAATCGGCTTTAAAGGCACTCAGAAACCGTCTTTGCTCCATGTTATGACACCATGGGTTACGTTTGGAATCTGAAATGTGAGTGAACAACCAGCTGCCATCCCAAGATCAAATGTGTTTTGGATGAACTGTGTTGTTGACGCATGCTGGTCTTTTACCCCTAACATGCGATTTTTATGCTGCGTAGTCCCAGCACTATACAGTGTCCTTTAGCAGGGAATTCCATCCCCTATCTCTGGCTAATTTTCCAATAGCTGGGTCCAAAATGTAAATAGCCTAATCTTGTTGTTGTTGTTTCATCGTGTGTACTCGCCTCCTTCAACACCCTTCAGATTCTCCTTTGTTGATAAAAGCAGAACAAGCTGAAACTATAATCCCACATCATTCACGACAAGCCAGACCATGTTTGAGTCTTGATCTCATGTGGCACTCAGAAAAATAACTCTGCCCAACGCTGACCAAGTTTGCCCTAATAAATTCCAAGCTTACTAAGCTGCGTTGAGGTCAGAGTCTCTAGTCATTTCCATCGAAACGGGTATTCTGTTGAGGCCATCTTGTTATGTAGGAGAAAACCCGCACATTTTAATTCTATTTCAAGCAAGAACGTCGAGGCTTCATGTTCGTCTACAGTGTAGTGAGCACCACTAGGCACTGATACATTCACAATGTAAAGAAGGATTTTCAAAGCAGGTGAATGCTACGTAGGATATTCATTTGTAAAGAATCCTCTCGGTTTCTTTTTTTCTTATCAAAGCTTTGGCTGGATTGGAGCCTAGTATTGTTGTCAACAAGCCAAGTATTCACTTGGCCTTTTGCATTGATTAAAAAGGATAGCGCAGTTCGTTAACAGCCTTTTCACTCCGATGAAAAATATTCCATAAAAACATCAACTGTTCTTTCTGTCAATGGTATATTGTTGCCGGTTAGGCATTAAAATGGAGCCTAAGCACAGGCTTGGGATTGTTATATGCATCAATGAGTATTATCAAGAGCATCTGATAGGGCTAATAGGGCAGTAAAACATTGAGGGAATGATCCCTTCAATCAAAGCAGCCTTACTGCCTGCCCCAACACTGCTCCACTCCACCAGTCCAACAGCCTTTCTACTAGAGCCGCTACCGGCCTATAAACTTCAAAGCCCTAGCCCTCTAGGGGGAGGGGCCCACTTTAGAATGTTGAACTTGACCTCTGGGGTCACCCCCACACACCATGTGACTGCTGTCAGCCGGGAAAAGTGTGTGTGCCACTGCGTGTGTGAGTAAAAGGACCTTGCCTCTCCCCACAGAGAACAGGCAGTGGCAGCAGTCCAAGAGGCCTTCCTATTTCTCTATTTCTCTCACTCTCTCTCTCTCTCTCTCTCTCCCTTGCCTCCCCTCCTTCTTCCTTCTTGTAACCCTCCCTTCCCATAATGGAGCCACCCCACCCCCTCCTTCACCACCACCACCACCACCACCACCATGCATACACACAGCAAGACAGTCGATTTGAAAATTGATATTCAGCCATTATATATTTACCCATCTTTTCCATTTCCTGAGCTCATTTTTACTTGAATCTTGTCTGGCTGCCTCTGGCCTATCTTTCCATTACTTCCCCCACACTTCTCTTCAATCTGTGACACCGTCAAGCACCCCTTACATAAGTGTACTACTCTAGTTATAACACACACAGGCACACACGCACACAAACACTCAGAGACATGCACATACCAGCTACTAGAAACATTGATCGGCCACCTGATTTTCATCAGCACATTGCCTATATTCAGCTCCAAACGTCTGGTCTTTGATTGATAGGCCTTCTCATGTGTGGCTGTTTAATCTCTAGGCTTTTTTACAGGCAATCTGTGTCATGACCTTTGTCTAAAACTAGGTTTCCAGGGGTTTGAAACTTCAAAATATCACTATTCAATCCAAAACAACAAGAGCCAGTTGTAACCAGAGCTACATTTCCGCCTTATTGATTCCTCTCCTATTTTAACAAATGTAGATCTAACAATACATGACATTAACAGCATTAGACTGATTGTAGGCCACAAAAGGTGATCAAGCTTTCTTAGATAGGCCTTAATGGAAATGGTTCAAAGTACTTATTTGAATGTCTCTAAATCTAGTACAGTACAAATAAACAACCTCTAATTCTGTATTATAAGAACAAAGTCGTGGACATAAAAAGGTTAGCAGGCCTTTGCACGTGACACAATACAATATTATAATGTGGTGGTAAATATTATGAAATAAGTTAGTAAAACCTGTGTTTGTGTAGTGTGTGTTTTTCTAGGTTCCCCTCCCCCACACGTATGGCTTTGAAAGTGCCAGTTACATGGCACACAAGTTACATTTTAAACTGATTTCACTTGCCTATTATGAATATAATAATGTGTTTATGTATAGGCTTATGACTTAAATATTAAAGAAAAATAATTAAGTAAAAAAAATACATAATAGTTAAGGGTGTACAACAAACTTTGCTGGATTTGGGGGCTCTGAAAAATGCACTCTCTTTGTTATTCTGTATGAATTACTTGCTGACAAGTATTTAAAGTTAACGAAAAAGGACACACACACACGTTCACAACTATCGTGTGCGTGAACACACACACACATTCATGCATTATGTGCGCGTACACACGCGTACCGCTGCCCATCCCCCACCCTGACGAAATCCTCAAAATAAATGCCAAAATAAGTGAAATAACCTGACCAAACGACCGCCATACGATAATAATTAATTTATGTTTCCTGTGATATATTTTATAATAAGTATGACACCATAAAAATGCAATAAAACACTTACTGAATGCTCCTACTCACACAAGGGGTGCTTCTCTTCTGTGCTCCTTATATGGAATCTCCTCCCTCCACCGCTATTTTTTAGCTACAATTTAGCCAGAATAAAGCGTTATAAGTCCCTTCCGACGTGGCGATGTGGTAGTTGAAATCCCAAATGATCGGTATGTTTTGATTATACGGGTGTAGTAATGTATAAATCCCTTTAAAATTTAGATAGAACAGCGTTTGTGGTACATTGTAGCTCGCTTGGAGAAAGAGCCAAACGGTTCAGAAGCAGCCAACGGCTTCAGACACTGAAACACTGAGGAGGTGACTCGCCAGGCAAAAATGAGGCAGGCCTAGGCAATTCTCTCTGCAGCTCTTGTAGCTGAAGGAAAGATACATAAAAAACATCAAAATGGTTGTCGCAGTATGAACTAGAGTTACATGTACTGTTTGATTCGTTATGGTTTTATAAATCTGAAATTAATATATAAAAATAGATTTTGATGCCATACGATCGTATTTTAGTCTCGAAATCTATGTAGTCTAAATGAACAATATTGACCCACCTTTTAAATTATTTCCTCATAAACTCTCCTCTTCAACTGCATATAGCCAAATACACCAACACAAGGACTAGCCGTTAGGAAGAATTTGTGTTCATGTGTTATATTACTAAGCCATTCAGACTGCTTTTCAAAACATTTAAATTATTGTGTGTACCCAGATTGTGATAGAAGAGAGCAAAATCCGAAAACACAGCACATTTGAATCCCAAGCCAATGGCTTAAATGGAATGGTAAACTTTGTATGGCTCATATATACCTCTGTTTCTTTGGGAGCTCATAAAATGACTGCCAATCCACCATTTTACAGGGACATGTCTATAAGGAAAGTGTTGTTCAAAATACAACTTTTTGAACAAAGACCTCACTAACACTGTAAAATTATCTACTTTTTTAAAGCACATAGGCCTTTAAACAAAGTATGCTCAATAATTAAACCGTAACAATCATACAATACACAACCAATAGGCTACATATCTTTTCTACATTTAAGTTGACTGTACTTTTATTTTAATTTTAAGACCTACTCTTTCCTGTATTGCACCAGGTTAGTCCCTATACATACATACATCTATCTTACAAGGAACTCTGGCCAAGACAAGAGCACCAATAGAAAGTAATTTTCTGAAATCAGCTATTTAAAAGGATAACTTTGTTTTTCTGCTTGAAGCCTCTCTTCATTACTCTCCTTTCTTCTGCCAGTAGAGATGGCTCACTACAGTCCCCAGTCTGTCTCTCATGGCAGTTTAACTCTCACAATGACAGCCATTGATTATACTTCCCTCTCCCCTCCCTGCCCCCCCTTCCCCTTTCGCCCATCCCCCTATTCCCCTGACCTCTGCACATCGACCCCCCCACCCCCCACCCCAAAACATCCCCCGTCACCCTTCCCGGCCCCCTCGTCCTTTCATATCTCCCTCCCCCACGGTGGGAGACAAATGCTGTTTCCTTTTAAACTGAGAGGTTATCTCTAAAGCAGTGCTTATCTCCACTCTATCGCCATCATTATCACACTCACACACAAACAAGCACACACATACATAAAATGGATGTGGTTGAATGATATAGTCCTGGTCGTTTTCCATGCCCGTGTTTCACTGTAGTGGCAGAGTTCCAAGAAAGCATGTGCTACATTGTGATAATGGTATCCGTGTCGACCATGCTACTTGCTGAGAATGGAATTGAAATCTGCAGTAGACACAGCTAGTAGGCCACATGATCTAATTATTTAGCAGCATTAGCAAGATTTTGGAGATGGATCGGACTCCAGGTGTGATGCCTGTCTTGCCAGCTCAGGTTGAAATTCTAATATAGAGTTGTTCTATAACAACCTCGATCCCTGAAAGGCAGCACCCTAGGCAGGTGGGAAATCTAGCATACAAACGCAAACAAATATTAGTCATGGACAAAAATATGGAATGTGTAAGGACAGTATAGTGTTTCATAAGGAGACACATACATAAATACATGACTCCCTAATAATCTCTTCTAATAAATATGTATAAAATATATAACATTGTCATATAGGCCTACATTGAAATTATTATCAAAACAACCGTGTATCCGTAACACTTTGTCTAGTTCCTCATTTGACCTGAGCGTACATTCAAACAAAGACCTCATGAGGCACAACAAAGAATGTGAACAGAATGTGTGTGTGTGTGTGTGTGTGTGTGTGTGTGTGTGTGTGTGTGTGCGCCCAGGGGCAGTTAGGGAGTTTGCTGATTGTACAGTGTAGCGCACAATCTTACACCCCCTCCCCCCCCCACCCTCTCTCTCTCTCTCTCTCTCTCTCTCTCTCTCTCTCTCTCTCTCTCTCTCTCTCTCTCTCTCTCTCTCTCTCTCTCAGTCTGAGCTGTGGTTTGGCAGCCAAAGAAAGGCATTTCCTGTAGAACACGTTGCGTAATCAGTCACAGAAAATGTCCCGCTTTTTTAATAAATCTCCCCGCCTGAATTCAGAAACAGACTTTCTTTTGAGAATTGATCGTAGGGTTGAATATGTTAATAAATTATTAGGTATTTATTTTTCTGTCAATTCGATGTACACAAAGGATTTGGTTAAATACCATGTTTGTAATAATGCAAGTATAAAAGAAAGAAATAAACCATTTCCCCCACATTGCCGATTACTAAAATTGTAACGTTGGACCAGTTTCGACAGAATTAGGCTTCATTTTACGTGCCTGTTTTTTTGTTTTGTTTGTGGTACCCTTTACATAATGGCAGTTTCTTCCCATGGCTATTCCAATATTTCTCTTGAGAGAGAGAGAGAGAGAGAGAGAGAGAGAGAGAGAGAGAGAGAGAGAGAGAGAGAGAGAGAGAGAGAGAGAGATATATTATTGTAAACTATTTAAGAGCTGCGCAGCGACCGGGAGAGATTATGTCTGCGGAAACGAGACTGCAGGATCCCACCCATCCCCCACACCACTACCACAGCTTGTAAACTCACTTTTGCTTGGCCGGTCAGCGACTGCAATAGATAGATTCCACCCCACCCCCTATCCTTTGCTCAGTCATTCAGACCTGAGAGAGTCAATAACAAGCTGACATCATCATTGGTTTGTACTTTAGTTCAGCTTTCCCTTCTACCCACCATATTCTATGAAAGGAACCTACTCCAATTCCCAGATAAGAAGACAGCAAAATAAGATATGGTTTATAAAATGGTGTAAGCCTAAAACACAGACACAAACAGTTGGGGGAGGGGAAGACTCTGTCCTCCTTAGTGACATTGACTGACTACATGTGGAGATCGGCGTAGCCTGCTGCACACCCTAGGGCTCTCTCTACAGTAGGTTTCGAGTAGGCATATGTTGGTGCGAGGTTATATCTGGAGCCTTATAGTGTATGATTCACGTACGAAGACTTGCATAAATGAACGGTGTCCAGGGACTCAATGGAACATAACCCCCTCGGCTCGATACAGTACGTAGGACATACAGTGAGTCGGCTAGCCCAGGGGTCTTTGAATAGAGAGTAGGCGAAGAAGACGACATAGGACTGGAATCAGGGCGGAGCTTTATTTGCACACATAGATATTATCGGGAACGTCACCAACGTTGCTTCCGTATGGCCGCGCCCCCTTTTGGGGAAAATCACCCAACCTAACCATTGCTTTCAATGAGATCTTGGCAAACCTTTTAGAAGTGTAAGATTAAAGAAATTTCCAGCTCAGTGCCAAACATTTGCTGTGTCACATATGACATGTTCATTGTTTAACATATTTCAGTAATGGGGCCATAAAGGCAGTATCATTAAAAAGAGGCCAAATAGAACCACACAAATTAAAGCAGTAGACCTAAATAACGTTTTTTTATGGGATTAATTTTGTGTTGGAGATAAATTAAGACCATCATCTTTCACATCATAATAAAACAAAGGTGAATTCCAACCATTATGGGATTATGGCATTATATGGATGTAATTTCATACTATTAAGTAGGTACCTTTGATGTGAACTTTAGGTATTTGGAATGGGTATACATATCTTACTTCTTTACCCTATACATTTATAAATTGTCACTGTAGAAATCAATATCTTTATTCATTGCTGGATCCACAGTTTTGGTGGACACTTTATCAAAGGCACAGGCAACACTTGTACATGCCAGTGTAGCCCAAGCAGATAGAGCCTTCCAACTTGAACAGAAGAGCACCAACATGTGAGCAGCTTTAACCTAGTCTGAGGAATAAATCAATGCTAATAGTTATGAGAGTGACTCAATTTCATAATCAACAACCAGGATTATCATCTTAAAATACATAGCTGTCAATAGCATCAAGGTGTAAGTATCAAACCTATACAACCCAAGTTTATTTAATAATTAAAATATTCAATATTCAAAACGTAGGATAATACTTGACCTGGGCTTTACACTTCTCTGTACTTGTGTGCTTCCACTGATCTGTACGTCTTAATTTTTATTGCTGTGTAAATCCCTATGATAAAAATTGTGTTATATTAATTAATATTAACAATATTGCAACAACAAGAAAATGGTGGAGCTGGGCTTTTTTTAAACAAATAATGTATTATTAATATACAAGTAATGTGTTTCATTGTTTTATAATCGACAATCGATGCAGGAATCATTCAATATCGTATGTTTGAAAGTATCAATAACACATTGACAGCTTTGGCATTTCAAGTTTGAGGCGTAGACTTGAAATGCATTGGAGTACCCGTATGTGCCGTGGTACGACTGAGCATAGTACTCCATGCTTGGTCAAAAACACACCCCCACAACATAGAGCATACACAGCATTCCAATCAATTATCTACAGTAGAGCTCTGCATTCCAGCCCTGGCTGTTGTTATTTTAGTCGAGGGAGAAATATCGCCCTCTCGGCACTACATGTGTGTGCGTGGGTGTGTATCTTGTGTGGGTGGATAAGATAAGCTTCTAGTAGTATAAGGCTCCCTAGAGCAGGGCAGAACACCTGCCCAGAGCCTAGCCTAATCCCTGTCTCGACTCACCACCCTGCAAGAAGGATACATTCCACTCTCTCAAAATGGTGCAGAATTGGTTGTGTGTTTGTGTATTGAGGATGTTTGTATGAGTGTGTCTGGCGGGGGAGGGGGCACTCTAACTCAAAGTATAACTGAGCAATGAACACATTCTCATTTAATCTATAGACCACTAACCTTATGGTAAATTAAATTACGATGGCTATTTTGATTACCTTTTCAGCTGATCTCTTCAACACGGTGGACAAGCTAGAGGGTTTCACGAGCACACATGCAGCAGCAGAGTAGATTTGCCTCAAACTGCTCTTTTCTGTGCTATCTGCAATCGATTCCAATTTCCTCAGCAGTCCTATAAGAGGTCGGACCATGCAATAAGACCTGGTGACTGCACAGTGCATAGGCCATGAGCCACCAACTAAATATTGACTACATCTTGATTCATACACAGTGTAAATGCCAGCTCTGTGTCCGGGGGATCAGACCGCTGATATGAAGGAGACAGTGGTTCCCATGGTGACTCTGGAATTGTTGCCTGGAGTTATGGGATGTTTTTAGGAATGTGTGTGCAGTAAGTTCTGGTGCAAATGCCAGTTCCTTTGGGATGGGGGGTCATGGTGTTTGTTTGCAGTTTTACTCCGCCTTCAGACTAACTTTCTGATTACAAGACAAGGTTGACAAGGTTTCCCAAAAAAATGTGTTGGTCCATTTCTCCAAATACCATGTATTTGACTTTGAAACTGTCCCAAGTCTCTTAGATCAGCTTTGTTTTATTTTCAGTAATTGACATGGTGAATACATGGGAACATTGTGAACCAAGAAACCAAATGTTGATACTATCTCTAGTTCATTTAGTTGTGTTTGTGGTGTAGTGTCAAGGTTCCTCTTAAAAAAAGTTATCTGTCCACCATTACTTTTCCCTACTGCGAGATTCAGATAAGTCCTGGCCGTTTCCCCAAAAGATTTCTAACCAATCACAATAGCTCTAGCAGTCCCTTCCCTGTGGGTGGAATCGGATTGGGTAGCTGAGGTGACCCCTGGATTAGTAGAGTACCGGGAAGTACAGGGAGTGATTGGCTGTCTGCCAGGGACTCAGTGGTAACGAGAGTGGAGAGCAGTCTCTAGAGTAAAGGGAGACTCGATGACCTGACAGACTCACACTACTACTGGATTCCCTCCCATGTGTGGGGGGTGGTTGGGTGGCTGTGTGTGCTGCTGACAACTGTCATGGGAGAGACAGATAAGCACAACCGAGTGGCGTCTGGCGAGGCATTAGAAAGGCTGCGTCCATCGGACATAAATTAGGTGTACTTACCAGTCTGCAGACTCGTTTTGTCCTTTTTTCCCAAACACAGAAGCCCGCAGACACACGACTTGCCAGCAGCTCCTGCACCCTGTGGATGGGGTAACTAGGCAATGTTTCACTGTTCCACCTTTGTGAGCTCAGAGTTCTTTATCATTCCCGAGCTGTGGTGAACCCAGATGCTGAGTGGGCAAAATTAAGCTAATTTCACGGCTGACTGATTCGCACCAGTGGCTGTTTGCCGTAATATGGGCCGGTGATGGGGGGGAGAAGAACAGCCGCTATGATAAATGATGGGCCGCTCCAATTTTGAGAGGAATTTCATAGCGGGAAAAAATGAGGCGGAACGAGAGAAACTGGTAGTCAACAATGTGGATGGGCAAAACACTAAACCCGGGAGGCAGAGAACCAAAGCAACATCTAAAGGAACCGCTGACCAACAGGTTTTCTTTTTCTGACAGGGTGGGCAGCGCACAGCCTCTGTTGAATTTAGACTGCTATTTCAACAGAGTTAATGAAGGTGGGAGACTTAACAAGATGTTCAGGGTACACAAGGAATATAAAACTTTTAATCCTCAACATGGAAGCATGTGTATGCAATAACATTATAAGCATATACATTACCCTTTCTCATTTTGATGTATTACCATTGGTATTATAATGGTGGGTTAATCGTCTTGGCCGCATTCAATTTAGAGCGCTTGACAGCGAAGTTCCCTTAGGCCAGTAGCTGCATCTTATCAAAACATAAATTGGATTCACACAACACTGTCATCGACATAAAACAACCATGACATCTATGCTAAACAAAAAAAATGAAATTCAGACCAAGGCGGGATTAAAATAGCAACAACAAAAACCCTATGGCGTGATGGGATTATAGGCCTTGTCACTGTGGCTAAGTCCAGCCAGCGCTGTCATTGCCTCATCTGGGTAGAAGTCTGACAAACCCTCCCCTGGCCCAGCATTTGACCCTACATAAATTGTCTATAAAAGATCATATGACATTCAGTGCCAGGCATCTCTCAACGTACCTAAGACCTATTTGGAATAAGCAGACTCTTTAATCAGTCGCGCACGTGCACGGTCCACTCGTGCCACCTCCTTTGTCACGTGCCAGACATAGTGGATTGCTTCTCGTCATGTTGTCGTTATGGTATATATTAAATGTCCCTGCTCTCCGTTGGTTGGTCGCAGGCTGTCAGGCTCTAGCTCTACCCAGATGGTATGTTTTAGCTGTGACCTAGTTAAAGAGCGACGGGCTAGATTCTAGAAGCATGCAACCGCTCCCTCTCGGTTTCACCAATTAAATGTGGTGAGGTGGACGTTTTTATTCCAGGAAAAGGGAGCGAGGGAAAAAATGAAGGGGCAGAGATCGATTGAGAGAATATGTTTGAATTTGATAAAGAGTTCTCAATAATAATGGCATATGGGATAATTGTTTTGTTTTTGTTTTTTAGCACTAAGGTGTTCTCTGAGTTTTACAGAGGACCGAGGAAAATGTAATCGTAAATAAAAACAATGCATTTAGGCTTGGGAAGCGGCAAGCAGCAGAATCATGAAGGAAGAATGTTTGGCAAAAAAATCACATACAAAAAAACGAAAGCTGTTTCCAATTCTTAGATTCGAGGTACACAGATGGTTCTCCTTACCAAGCCTTAAAATAGGACTTCTTCTAAATGTAAACTATGTCTTTCAAATGTCAAACTCGTTTCTTTGTGTGTGTGTGATTTTGTGATCCCCCCTCAAAAAAGAGAGATGGATTTTTTCCCTTTCATAACAGAATTGGCTCTCTCCATTGGTATGAAAAATGCATGATGCAACCTACAAAAATAGGGCAGTTGTCCTGGTGCAACAATAGGTCATATCTGTTTTTGATTTCTCCTGAGCGGAATACCATTGTTAATTGGCTATGTGTTGATCTAAATCTGTGTTGCTTATTGTGTGATATCATCACAAGCAGGAGTCCTTTTCTCCACATCTTCACCTGTCGCTAGAGTTGTACTGTAGCATGCATATGCCTTCCTCTTTCAGCTCCACCTCCTAATCCTCATCATCATTACCTTGGAGCCTCTTCTGGAAGAAGAATTTTAACATGAGCTCCATCCTCTGCTCTGTTCTCCTCCTCTCTCTTTCTGTCTCTCTCCTCCTGCCCTCCCATTCTCCCCCTCTGCCTGATTTAAGTAAAGTGCCTGCCATGACAAGCTGCCTCAGAGGCCTCTGTCTGTTTGATGGGAAAGCTGGGCGTAGCTTATCTCTTTGTAGAGATGCGGAGATGAAAGCGCTACCCCCCCCCCCCCCCCCCCCCCCCCCCCCCCCCCCCCCCCCCCCCCCCCCCCCCCCCACACACACACACACACACACACACACACACACACACACACACACACACACACACACACACACACACACACACACACACACACACACACACACACGTGAACAGCCACAGGGATGTTAGGCCTCAATACCAACAAGAAGTGACAGTCTCTCACATGACAGTTTGGCTGCCTTTTTTTACAAGCAGTACACGGCAACACACACACACATACACACACAAATGGCAGAGTACAGAATGTATAATCCGTGAGGGCAAAATCATGGAGGGAATCTGGCACTATTCTTGGAAGACTTGCATTGCTTTCATTGGCAAGGGAATCCCTTTGTATGCAGAGAAAACCAGTGGTGCTTGTTAGTTTCAAAGGGAACAGGCGTGACGGTTAGACGGTGCCAAGTTTCCCGTGGTCTGATGCAAGCTCCAACCAGGCAACCGTCTCTCACTTTTCTCTCTCTGACAACATTGGCCTCCTACAGACCCCCTAACTAGCCTCATATACCTATAGCAGCTTGAGAGATTTGTGTGCTTTAATACATTTACTTTAAAACTTTTATGCTTTAATTAAGTTTGGACTCTGTTTCATTTGATAAGAATAGGCTTTGAGATTGTGCCATTCCCTCATATATATGGGCTCAGCTACCCTCATGTCAGCCCTGTGTGTGTGTGTGTGTGTGTGTGTGTGTGTGTGTGTGTGTGTGTGTGTGTGTGTGTGTGTGTGTGTGTGTGTGTGTGTGTGTGTGTGTGTGTGTGTGTGTGTGTGTGTGTGAAAGTGTGAGAGAGAGAGAGTGTGTAAAGGAGAGAGCATATCATTTTGTGCCTACATTACCATCAGCTAAAGGTCTGGTTCAGAAACACCATGGTAAATTACCACACATTTAGACTTGAGTGAAAGCACTCCAACATGGGACACGGCCCCCGAGCACCGACAGACACCCCATGGAGGTGTGCCGTTCTGGCTGGCGTGTATTCACATCTGAAACCCACCGCTCTTAATAGTGTTTGACATGCCTCACATCATAAACTTCTGGGCGAATGGTCCTTGATGGTGGCGCTATGACCTGTCTGTTTGCCTGGTCCTGTTGTGCAGACTCTCAGTCTCTCTGTCCCCTCCCCTCTTTCCCTCTCTGCCCCCCCCCCTCTCTCTCTCTGTTTGTCTTTCTCCCCTCTGCCATCTTAGAGATGGTTTGAGCATCGCAAGCTGCCGCTGCTGCAACTGCCAACGCTCTCTTTCATCCTGCTCTGGAATTATTGTCCTCTCTCTTTCTCTCTCTTCTCATCTCCGGAGCCTCAGTAACAGAAAGTATACGGATTCGAAACTCACTGTTTCAGCATGAAAAGGAATGTATCCAGTAGATGTCTTTGTAGTTCTCGTGCGGGCATGTGTCCGTGTGGGACTCGCATGGCACATGGGTCTGATCAGCTCTAATGCCATGTCTAATGTCTAATGCTTTTCGGAGGACAAGGTTGTTGCTACACAGCTCGATAATTGTGTGTGTGAATGCGTATGTGCATTTAAAGCAGCTTCGCCAAAGAAGAAGTTGCAAAACAACATTTATGATTTAAGGGGAAGCTCTGTTCGTTCCGGGGGACCAAAACACACTCATGCAGCGAACATGATTTCTTTCTGTTTTGGCAGAACCTGTGTATGACTAAACCGCAAAAAAACAGCCCCTGGCAGCTTGCATGGAACACTGGTTATAGTATTAATAGCTTCATTAGACCAAGACCCCCCCCCCCCATCCCCCATCCCAAAAGTAAAGAGGTTGACGTTGACTGTTTTTAGCTCCTGGCCTTCCCGAGATTGGCCTGACCCTACCCTCTCAAAATGTAGCTACATTTCTTCTGCCGTCACACTCTGCCTCTTTTATTTTGAAAAGTGTGCCGGGAGAGGGACTGTCACAGAACATTGAGTTCAGGCAGCTCTCTCGTGTGTTATCGCCCAGGGCAACCGGAGTGCTGAGGCAAACAACACCAGAGTGAAAACAACAACAGAAATCTGTGCCAAGGTACAAACGGGAACACACAGACAGAGGCACCCACCTAACACCCACACGCCCCGTCCGCGAATTCCACTCTGCAGAGTGTATGATTCAACCCGTGGTCCAAGGACCTGCTATGCTATAAAAGACTGAAATTACACCACCAAGAGAGAAAGCGTTTGAACCAGCAACGTGGAGGAGAATTAATAACTGGATGAGTCTGAAGTGGCGCTGCGCTCTGTGAGCCGGACTGGAAGTTCCTTCCTTTCTCAGTCTGACTCACACATTCCCACTTTGGTGTTCTTGTGTGACTTTCTGCTGCTCTTCTCTCCCGTGGGAAACAACAGATTCAGAGAAAAGAGGGAGAGAGACAGAGAGAGAGAGAGGTGACCTCACACCAAGAGGTGGCAGCCAGCCAGCAACGCTTTCAGCTTGTGTTCCACCATAAAAGACCTGACATATATTACAGACAGCAAGAAGAGAGAAACAGAGGGAAAGAGAGAGCGAGAGAAAGAGCAGGAGAGAGAGCGAATGACTAGGGGGGAGGGGCTGGCGAAACATAGGGAAAGTGAAGGAGGTGGATGTGGAAGTGAGGAAAAGAATTAGAGAGAGAGAGAGAGACTTAAAGGAAAGGAGTCGAAGGAATGCAAGGGGTGGGGGAGTGAGAAGACAGACAGGGAAGGAGGGAGGGGGAGAAAAGGGGAGGCGGAAACGAAAGAAGGAAATCTTTTTTCTCTCTCTCCCCCTCCAGTCTGTCTGGTTAGCCTACGCTGTAGAGATTCAAATGGAATAGAGACTCCCTCTTAATGCAGAGAACGGGACCGGGAACACTAAACTACAGTGCACGTCAAAAAGACTCTCCTGCGAGGGAGTCGCCCATGCATCCACACGTCTGTCCGCTTACTCATGTTATTAGCCCGCTATGAGCCACATGTAAACAAAACCCGACCAGGCGATCCCCACGGCGACTGTTATTATCGTTGGACGTCTTCCCGTCAAAGCGACGTCCGTTCACGCTGGAAGGCAGTGTGTGTGTGAAGACGACGGTGACCACCGCCAGCGCAGTCAGAGCCCGCCTGACGAGATGAGCTCCGAATCACAACGGGACCACCAACCAATGGTCCACGTGGCCTCTATGCTTTGATGCGGGCGTGATAGCACAAACCTGCCTGAGGTTTGAGAGGGAGCGTTCACTCTCTCTCTGTGGAGCAGAGCCGCACAGGGACCATGTGTCCAGTTAACGGCCCAGCCACCTCCAGTGACTGGTCGCTCTGCACAAAGGGGCTCCATGATGTCATCAGCCTGCTGGTAAAGACCGGCCTAGTTGTGCCGGGGACAGGCCGTCACATCATTATCTACGCAGCGCAGATTGCCTGAAAATCCTTTCCGGCTAATTGAGCTAGGCTAGGATAGCGGTGTGTTGATGTGGAAGAGTCTGTGCCCGTGTGCTTCTGTAAGTGAGTGGCGTGTGTGTCTGTGTGTGTGTGTGTGTGTGTGTGTCTGTGCGCGTACATCTATGTATCCGTCGTGTGAGATGAAGATGGAGAAAGACAAGTGAATTAAGTCAATGGGGGAGGAAGGCTATTGTGACTCGCCTCTGACTCACGCGGCTACCTAAGCATTAATAGAACATGAATATGTCGAACCAGAGCCCACGGACAGCGTGGGTGGACTCCGTATGCTGGAGCCAACGCAGGGCTGGGGCTGCTCTACCTAACCCAGGCCTGGGGGCCTGCACTGCTGCTAGACTCAGAGAGCGGGGGACCCAGCTATGGAGCATCAGGGAGCAATGATACAAAGGCTGCTCTACGTGCACATATACTGTATATTATTGTAGGGTTAGCCTCTTAGAGGGAGTGTTGTTGTTCTGTTCTCTTAGTACTGTTTGTGTGTGTGTGCGTGCGTGCGTGCGTGCGTGCGTGCGTGCATGTGCATGTGTGTATTTGAGCATGCGTGTGCACATATGTTTTTTTCCGCGTGTGTGTGATCTCAACAACGGCTTAAGGAAGGTCTGACTGCCTGGATACAGCTAAGCCAATAAAAGCCAATTTCTCTGTTCCCTTAGCAACAGTGTAGCAACACTCGCCCCGAAATGGGCAGAGGATTTTGAAGGGAATTGTACATGGGAAAATTTGACAAAAACAAACCTATTATGATACCTTATGTTGACTATATGACTGCATCAAGTGGAAACGATTGTGGAAAGGAACTGTTGCGAGAAGGTAACCGAAACGAAATAATCACACAGAACGACGGCTCCATTGTGTGCCCTCTGTGTTGAAGTCGTTGGGAAGGACGCTAGCATCGAACACACTGTTAGGATCCAATGCCCGTGTCTATGACGCCTTAGTGACAGCTCGCTTTCGGCAGTTGGAAATAATCCACATTAATGTGTTCTGGATCAACAGGTTTATTATTGGACATATTCCCCCTTGGTCGACTGGTAACGCCAGGCCGGCTTGGAACGTGGAGAGTTTGGAAGGGGGCAGAGAAGAAGCACTGCTATCAGATGAGCAACTGTTTTGCTTCATATTTGTTATTGCTCTTTGCTGGTATCAAAGGTACATGATGTGGGCACTATTAAAAAACGGAGCTGCAAACAAAGTGACTCCATTCCCGACAGAGTTCTCTGCCTTTGATGGCGAGGCGATAGACTGCACACTATCTCACAATCTCCCTTTTTGTCTTCCTTTTCGGGGGGATCGTGTGTACATTCGTGTCTTTCCATCATTTTATGTTTTAATGTCTATGTTTGCCTGCCTCACATTCAAAGAACCTAACCGTGTGTGCATGCATGAGCACACCAACGCGCAGAGGCAAACACACAAAAACACTCGGCTTCTGAAAGCCGATATTGTTGCTGTCTGCCTGGCTCACTGCACCGCATTGCCCTCCCCTCCCCCACCTCTTCTCCTTCTCCTTTCCCCTCCACTCTCCCTGTCTCTCCCCTCCTTCCGCTCTGCCACCCCCCCCCCTCCTCTCTCCCCTATTGCTCGCTCCCCCCTCGTCCCCAGGGGTAAGATGGAGCTACAGTATAGATTAGAGCCCAGCCCTGCTCTGCTCTCGCTCACTCTGAATGTAGGTGAAAGGGCTCCACTGTCAGAGAGGGCCGGGCTGCCTGCATGCAGTCACACATGAGCTCTCACACTCACCCATGCATCCGCACTGCTAAGCAGAAGCACGCGCGCGTGCGCAAATGCACACCCACACACACACACCCCCCCACACACACACGCACACGCACACACACAAACCGTAGGGAACACTATGTGCCTTCTCGATCCCCGACACACTTGCAACGTGGCCCTGTCTTGTCATGCAGAATGCAGCAGCGCTCTGCGGGAAGGCCCCCCTCCCTGCGGTGGGTAGTGGCTGGGCCATCTGTCTGCAGGGACACGGTGGGGCAGAGGAGGATACAGCAGTATGTTCCACATGGCGCAGCTTGCACATTCAGCTGAATTATAGATCCCGCTGAATAATAGTGCTCAGACAAAGGGTGCTTTTGCTCCGCTGAAAAGGGAAGCTACAGTCACTTTGGCAGCCTGTCAATCGTTCTTTTTAGAAAAAGGTGCTCTGTCTTTGCTTAGGCCTGTTGGTATTAACGAGGGAAAGGGTATGGCCTAATAGCGTATCGTGTCGAAGGTCCGTAGGGCTGTTGTTATATTGGGGCAGATGTTGACATTTGCTAGTGTCTAGTCAGACTGAGATAACAGACCGACTGTGGAAAACCTACTTTGACCTGTCACCTCATGTCAGGGAGAGTTTGCTGTGAGTTATTGGAGCAGAAACAGACCCCTGGCATTGAGAGCACATGGCACCGTATACCTTTCACACGGACTAGGTCCTAGAAGGTGGTGCTCTTCATCCTGGGGAACGGCAGCCTTCATCTTCTTTGTCTTCTCCTTTCGTGTCACAGGGAGACAGAAACCTATTCCCATCCCTCTGTGAACATGCACACGTGGTCTCTCACATGCCAAGACACATCTAGGTCACACATTTCCAAGAATAAGAATAGTAGCACCAGGCACCTGCGTGACTAACACACCACTTAAACACACATCATGCAGACATATCAGAAATTCTGCTGTTTGCAGGCAGAGAGAGCGAGAGAGAGCGATTCGGTGTTCGGCGTGATATCTTGAACACATTTGTGCCTGTCGTGGACTCAATTGTTTTTGATTAGAGAGAGAGATTGGAGAAAACATCGCGTTGCTCATTGTGCCCTCGGCATATTTAAAAAAAACAAAAAAACAATCCCATTTTGCCGGCGTGAACCACGGGATTGGATTCCACGCTGCGGAGGCTGGTTGCTGGGGAGGATACAAGCTAGTCTCCCTCCATCCTCTTGTTACATAACGCGGGGCCGGAGCCACAACTCAGCTCTGCGCTGGCCCCATGCTTATGGCTCGCTGGGGATAGAGCTGCACTCACTGCCCTACAGGAATGCTATAAAAAGATAACAGTCCTGCAATGTGTGTGTCAGTCACGCGCTCGCGTGCGTGTGCGTGTGCGTGTGCGTGTGTGCGCGCGTGCGTGCGTGCGTGCGTGTGTGTGTGTGTGTGTGTCGGTGGGTTCGTGCTTGTGCCTGTGTGTGCCTCTAGCTTGAGGCTTAGGGTGGAATTCACAATCAACAATTGCAGTGAGGGCCAGGGACAGAGAGGGAGTCGGAAGGGAGACAGAGAAAAATGGAACGAGGTGTGTGTGTGTGCGTGTGTGTGTGTGTGTGTGTGTGTGCGTGCCTGGTTAGGTTTGATAATGAACTGCTGACTGGAGAAAGGACAAAGGGGAGGAGGGGAGGGAGAGAGAGGAGGAGGAGGAAGGTGAGGTGGGGCAGGGTTATCCTAGGCCACTGGGCAGGCAAAAAAACAACAGCCTCAATAAACATAAGCCAACAAACAATACAAATCTGTTTGTGTCCTACCTTGGAACTAGCTGCCCAGTGGTCCTATCGTCCAGTGGAGTTCTAGTTTCACGGCTAAGGAGGTGGGCCGGGGCGCAGAAGGAGGGATGGAGGCAGACAACTGGGAGGAGGGCCAGACAGACAGCAGACAGACAGCACTAACCTCTCAGTAAGGTTAATGGATTGTGACTCTCCAGGGAGCCAGCCTTTAGAATGCTCTCCTCTTATTGATTCTATGGGGCTCCGAGGCTAGACTCGTTTTTCATTTTGTCCCACTGACTTATTTTTTTTTCGTTTTCACAACGCTATGAATAGCAGCAATGTAACCCATATCTTGATTAAAACATTGGTTTGTGATTCTGGCCAATGAAGTAATTCAGCAGTAGCATCTACGAAATGGTTATTCATTTACAGATTACATCATTATTGGTCCAATGGATGTGATGACACTCTCTTTACCTATCTGCGTGAGATAGTCTTTGGAAGCCCTTCAGGAGAAGAATGATCTTTGTCCTGCCCTGTTATAGGAAATAGGAAGGCATTTGGGGTCAAATGATGCAAAAGACTATAACCTTGTGCCCACCATTGGAATAGAGAATGATTTGAAGTAATGGTTGCAAAAGAGAAAGATTTGAAGTAATGGTTGCAATAGAGAATTACCATGAATTAAACAGTTGCAGTAGACTTGAGTATGACCTTGTAGTAAAGGTTGGAGTAGAGTATGACCTAGTAGTAAAGGTTGGAGTAGAGTATGACCTTGTAGTAAAGGCTGGAGTACAGTATGACCTAGTAGTAAAGGTTGGAGTAGAGTATGACCTTGTAGTAAAGGTTGGAGTACAGTATGACCTTGTAGTAAAGGCTGGAGTAAAGTATGACTTTGTAGTAAAGGCTGGAGTACAGTATGACCTTGTAGTAAAGGCTGGAGTAAAGTCTGACTTTGTAGTAAAGGTTGGACTTGAGGAAAGACAGAGGCCAGCTCCTCTCTCTGTTGCCCTTCGGAGATACAGATCGAGTGTGATGCGTGTGTCACCTCCTCCACCTCCTACCGAACGGAGAACACACAACGCACACACACACACGCGTGGCGGGAGTGCTGAAGATTTATACTTAGCCGTGGTCGATCCATCCTCTGGCAGGGGGCAGCCTAGGCAACTCCGGCCACAGCACAAATAGTGAATCGATAGTGGGCGATCAATGTAGGTGACCACTACAGCAAGATGGCATGGCATTTTAAAATACAATGGATGCGGTGGTATGATTTCCATTTAGACATAATGCAAGATGAACGCTTTTAAAAAACAATGTTTTAGAACGGATTGGGGTTGAGAGCAGATATGTCAGTGGGGTTTTCAGGTGGGCACCTTCCATCCCGTATGTTTTGTTAATTGAAGCCCACGACACCTCCAGAAGGCTTAACAGTGAGCAGTGACGTCTCAGAGCCACCTGGCTCTCTAATTAAAATGAAAAAAAAAAATGTGATCTGTTAAGCTGTGAGACATCCCTGCTCTATTCCTGCGGGCTCTTTTTGGCACCTCTGCCGGCGTACTTACTGTCACCTGGAAAGAAAATAACCATTCCCTACTCGATTCCTGCCGGCTTGGTAAAAGCACGCTCAGCGGGAACGCTTACCTGTCTGTCTTTGTCCTGAGATGACACCACTTTCTTTGGTCCTTTGACGGGATGCTCTTTACTTTTGCGGCCATATTGGATGCTACATTTTTAGCCGTGTTTTATCTGACACAGCTTTTATGGCCTGCCGAAATTATTTGCCACAGATCCCTATATAGTAGACAGCCACGGATGGAAAGGGTCCGCTCGGAGTAAAAAGCTTAGTTATGGCCAAAGGTGAAAAACAACGTGGTTGGAGTGCATGGGCATCGGCCACAGTACAGTAGCAGCGCAGCCCCACAGGAGTTTATTTTGTCACGTCAAAAGAGCAGTGGCAACGATGCATCTATGATGAGCTACGGTGCAGGGGGAACGCTTTTCAGTCGGTGGCAGGGATGAAAGAATAATGTCACATTCTGGCTGAACACTTGATGAGCGAGGGGGAGGAGAGAGCGGTGGATGGAGAGAGGAAAAGAGGAGGGAGTGCGGGGGAGTCAATGTGGAGAATATCGGATATCGGATGAGTCAAAGTGAGAGACTAGATGAAGGGAACTGAGATAAGGGGGGGGGGGAGAGAAGATGAGGCCAGAGCACGGAGGGAGAAAGCTTAAGGAGCAATGTGTGTCCATGTGAAGCGAAGAAGTGCTAAGCCGGTCTGAGCTGAACTTCGTGCGTGTGTGTGTGTGTGTGTGTGTGTGTGTGTGTGTGTGTGTGTGTGTGTGTGTGTGCGCGCGCGCTTATGTGTCTGCGTACGCATGCGCGTGCGTGTGCGTGCGGGTGTGCGTGCTTGATTTTCTGTTTGCCAGGGAGCCGGGCTGAGACCAGCCGCATGATCAGCGGTGCTATTTATAGAGCTGTGGAAACAGGCAAAACTAGAGCAGCAGCAGCGGTGGTGCAGAGACACAGGCACGCTGATCAGCAGGCCCTATACGCCTCTATTGCCCTGATGAGTATGTCAATGATCGCTCCCTGGGAGACTAATGTCTTTGTGGCCATTTGGTGACTGGGGACTACAAAGGCTGGTCATACATATTAGATGATGCGAAACGCGAACAGAGGAGTAGCGTTTGTGGGTGGAGGGAAAAGAGATCAAAAAGGAAGAAGAAGGAAAGAAGAGGTGCGACGCGGTCGGAGGAAAAGCTCCGCTGCGTCTGTTGTGATCAGGGATTCTATTTATACGCGCAGAGCTTCCTGTTGTGGGTTGCACAACAGTTGTTGTTTGCCCCAGTGCTTCAGGGCACCTCCTCTAGACGCATCTCGTACTGCTGCTTTAACACAGACACAGGAAGTGAGAACTTCGTCCAATTATTCTCCGATTAAAGTCTAAATGCTTTGACTGTACAGTAGTTTCATTTCATAAGAGCATATTTGTTTTACAGTCATCACAGTTTTTAATTGGTCATGTACACTGTTGATCGTCTTTGGAGGCACTCGTTGATCCTAATTGGTCATTTGTTTTTTGTTTTCTTTTCTTTTTGATAGGCTGGTCTTACTCTAACAGACCACCCAAATGAGACCTTGGTTGGACCAACTCCTAATTACCCAACAAATAGAGAGATGGCTGTTTGAGTGTGTGTGTGTGTGTGTGTGTGTGTGTGTGTGTGTGTGTGTGTGTGTGTGTAGAGAGAGAGGGAGAGAGAGAGAGAGAGAGGAAACATTCATGTGCACACTCGAAGGGTGGGGAGTGGGTGGGGGGGTGTGGGGTTGATTCATGTAGATATGCACAAAGGGGTAGTGATGAACACATCTGCCTATGCAGACACACACACAGACACACACACACACAGACACACACAAAGGCAGGCAAAACCCGGCGCACATACACACACACTGTGGGGCAGTCCGGAGCAATGTTTCCGCCAGTCAGTCAGTGTGTTCAGGTTCAGTGAGCAGGACGGCAGATGGAGCAGCCTCATCAGGCAACAGGGGAAAGACTAGCGGCACAACTGGACCCCGGTAGAAGCTGCCAAGCTGCTGGAACACGCACAGTATGAAAACAACAAACGAACATGTCAAAACGCTGCTTTTTCTGTCTGCTTCGGGACCACTTCAGGACATGTATCTCAAAATCACACCAATGCACGGTTGTCAACAGCGCAGTGGGATAGGGCCTTCTGTGTGTTGTTGGAGATTGATCATTCACAGAGTCTCTGAGGCTGGATACATGAAGGACAGGACCAGGCCGTGGTTCTTTAACATTGGACCACTCCCCCCCCCTCCCCATTTACTGTTAAATGCTTTGTTCTGCTACCTAAGCTCTTCCCTTTGGAACATAATGGCTTTCCAGGCTTTTGTACACTGTGGCACAATAATTGGCATGGCGGAATGCATGTTCTTTCAGTGCGCGAGCAAACATAACAAGCACCCCACAACGCGAGCGCACCTCGACAGCCATTGTCACGGCCTCCAAACGGAACGTCCGGATCCCAGGCCGCACCTGTGTTGTTGGCGTGCCACGCGCGCCCGAATGGAATACCTGCAGGACCCTCGAAAGGTCACCTCTCCGTGCCACCGCTGTCATGAAAAGAAGTGGAGGGGAGCAGACAAAGACCCTTGCCACGTACGGAGAGTTGACCTTCTCTCCTCTCCGTCCCTTTCATCCCCCCCCCCCCCCTCTTTCCCCCCCTCGCCGCGGTTGGTCGGTAGCGAGGGTGGCGGCGCGGCGGTGTGAAAACAAAGTGTCACTCTGCACCCTCCGGTCACGGTGGACGGCTCCGCCGGCACTGCCACTCGCCCCATGGTCCCCGCGACCTTCTTTGGGGGCGACAGGCCCTCCTCGTCTTCAGCCCAGCTGTCCTCAAATGCACCTGATCGGTTTGACTGAAGGGTGCGGCGCTAAAAATTAACCATTCCAAACACACCTGGGAAGACAAGGGCAGACTCCTTTGTTGGGCGCACGATGATGAGCTGTCACGGTGGGCGTGACTCCATTTCAGCCATCTTCCAGCACACCGTACTAGAATATAAAGACGGCTCCACGTTCTGGCAACACCCTGTCTACAAGCGTGAGGAACCGTGAACTATCGGCTGCGGCCTCCTCTGCCTCGGCTCAGCGATGGCCCCTGCCTCTGTTTGCTGTATCTATATCAGTGTCCGGTTTGTTCGATGCGTCCTCAAATAACAACACCTACTGCTGCAATGTCGAAGCTGGCACTGCAGAAACAGAATCTGTCGACTTGAACTCCTTGGATCTCAATCCGTCTGAAATAGCCAGCGAGTTACTCTCACGGCTGGGCGAGCCTGACTTCACTGTCGCGAGGTTTTGGGACCCGATGAGGCGAGACAGAAATAACGCGGGGAGAAGGAGGGCGGCGGTCACGCCTCAGACGGGGGGCTGGAAGGGGGCCAGGCAAGGTCTCCAGGAAGGCCTGCCTCGGAGGGACACAAAAGCCATCTGTTGGCTTGGGCAGGACACAAACACCGGGACACGGGAGGAAGAAGTGAGGACGCCGCAGGCGAGTCGGCCGGGAGCTGGGACGAGAGAAAGGGAGGACGGGGGAGAGATGAGGGAAGAGATAAGGAAACGGGGAAGGAGAGAGGCAGAGTGAGAGAAAGAGAGAGAGAGAGAGAGAGAATAAGCGAGAGAGAATTAAACTAGAGGGGAAAGGCAGGCGTGAAAAGAGGAAAGACGCGGCAGCGCCGATAAACACATGTGGCGACCACAGAGTGCTGTAATGAGTATATCAGGGTGCCGTAGACTGCTCCTCTGGTTTTGGTCTTTCCCTGGGTCTTTTGTGTAATGTGTAGTGTGTAGTGCGTGTGTGTGTGTGTGTGTGTGTGTGTGTGTGTGTGTGTGTGCGTGTGTGTGTTTGCAAAAGGAAACTGTTAAAGAATTCAAATGAAGAGACAAACTAATTCTGTCTCCCCCCAGATAGTGTGTATTGTGTGGGTTTGCATACATTGTAAAAGAGAATGCACAGTGTGTGTGTGTGTGTGTGTGTGTGTGTGTGTGGGTTTGATTTGTGTGGGTGTGTGTCTAATGTGAGTCCATGGGAAGTGTAGACTTGATGCTCTGTGACAGATCGAGGCCAAGCAAAAGAGATCATAAAAGAGCGGCCGGAGCTATTGATCCTGGGATTATCGCTGGGACTTCTCTGCACCACACGGTTTGCAGACGCCTACTGACACTGTGGGGAGGGAGTGTGTGTGTGTGTGTGTGTGTGTGTGTGACTGAAAATGACAGTTGCTTTGGCCTCTATGGCCACAGTGAGAAATCATGCGTGAAAAGCCTCAAAGGGATCTAATGCCGAGAAGCATTGACAAGAGGCCATGAATAAGGGGATGCTCTTATGTGGAAATGTCATGGCAGGATTTTGTAATTTGTCCTAAGAGGGCATAAAGCGTGTGTATGGCTTTGTGTCTCCAAAACTACGTGAGAAAGAGCGATGGAAATAATCCTCTGTGAGCCCTCTTTTTCGTTGTTTACGTGTCCCAACACACACACACACACACACACACACACACACACACACACACACACTCCTCTTTCTGTAGTGCTGCTGACTGTGTCCTTACAATATGCATACTGATGCCCTGGCAAAGTCAGCTATAAATAGCAGCTCTGGCCACAGAGGGATTGTACCCAGCTAACACACACTCACTAACACACACATGCATACACACATACACACATTCATACACACACACAACATTCACACCCACACACGTGCACATTTCCAGTATTCCGTTCAAGATATTCTGATCATAATTTTTTCTATTCTTTTAATTATTCCGTTCACAACTACAACTTCATGTTACTTCCAAGCTAGTCCAAGTTACAATCCATCACACTTACCCTGAAAGCCTGCTGATTGCGCGCCAGTGCTAGGCCATGACTCTGCCTGTGAGTGGGAGCAGCTCGCATGGATAACGTTCCCCCAGTCTTCAGCAGCAGCAATGGGCAGGATACGAAGTGACGCATCTCTCTCTCCCTTGAACTAATACAGCTCTTCTCCGAGGGCAAGAGGAGACTTCCTTGAAGTGGTGGTTGGGAACTGATGAAAAAGAGGGGGAAGTGAGAAAAGGGGCAAGGAGGAAGGATTGGGAGTCGCAACACTACGAGAAGAACGTTTATATGTATGTGAAAAACACAGCAGGCAATCTGAAGTTTAAGTAAAGTTTAAGCAACCAAACTAAAAAGTTCATTGGAACCACATGAACTGCGCTACTCTATTTGGATGTAGCTCAGTATTTTTGATTAATTTACATCTCTTTGAATCATTCCCCTCACTACGTTGTCACTGTAATCCTTAGAAGATGGAATCACATATGGCCCGGAATATTTAATGTGTAGTCAAAGCATTTGCACTATTATACCGTAGCGAAAGCATCACTTGCCTGCTCATTTCTTTCTTGTGCATTGCTATCTTCTCTCACATTTCGAAATTGGAGCTGCAGAATGAGAAATCTGCAAATGTAGCAATACATTTAA
Source organism: Galaxias olidus (assembly GCA_026901105.3). Taxonomy (NCBI): domain Eukaryota; kingdom Metazoa; phylum Chordata; class Actinopteri; order Galaxiiformes; family Galaxiidae; genus Galaxias; species Galaxias olidus. The sequence continues at coordinate 77,054 of JAPMUY010005365.1, read as the reverse complement.
TAACATTTAAAAGACATTAAAAGGCGTCCTGTTGAATTGATGTTCCAGTTGCTATTAAAAGGAAGTGCAGTGAGCTAGCCTGAGAAGCAGAAATAGATCACTTTTCTCATTAGTAATTAGGGTTAAATATTTATAAGAAAAAGATTAATAGGGAAAGAATTTCTCAAAGGTCAAACCACATAGGCAGTCTATTTCCAGACAAGAATCAAAATGCAATTTTAATGAATTCTCCTTGACTTTATTTTATGACTCCATTGCTCTTACTTAGCACAATGGAACCAATGCATTCCAATCATGAAAAAATGCAACCCAGACTCCAAGAAGCGTTCAAAAGAATCCGTTTTGATACAAATTTATTTGCAACTTTGCTCATCCCTTAATTGAGCTGAAAAGACCACTTCAAAACCAGATACCCTGGTGTATGGTGTATGAGGTTATTATTTATGTTAACACAGAACCCCATCACTAGCCCCATCAGTAGGCTACTATACGATTTGGAGGGGGAAACACAAACCGAGCAAAAAGATGAACGCAAGCAATTTCACCCTGAGCTTTTAGAACATAATGACATACTAAATTTCTTATATCTTGGCTAAAGTAACACGTTCTAGTTTCTGATAAATCATTGAGCAGCGACGAAGTTCATCAAAGATTACTTGCTTTTGGAAAGTCCTGCGTGTCAATGTTTGTCCACTACTAGCCTATAGTAAGATGCATGAGTTCAGATCAGTAAGTCCTGCAGTAGTCAGTCCTTTAAGGAGAGTAATAAAAGGTATCTATGAACCTTTGTGCCAACAAGCAGCAGGAAACAACGGCTCAGCTTATAACTTAGTTTAGTTTAGCGTTGCTTGGCAGAGCTGATTGCAGCGGTTATGTTTTTACAAAATGCCATTTAGATGTCAGTGAGGTAAGATAATATACACCCTACATTATATGCTGGTTCACCTCAAATGACCTTTGACCTAATCTGACGGCACGATTAAGTATTAATCAGCAACTCTGGACTGAGTTTTCTGTACTTGAACTATACGTATGGATCAATACTATGCTGTTTACGTCAAATTATTTTATACTCCAATGTCCATAAACCATGCAAATTAAAACATATCTTTGGTTAATGAATGGGGGGAAATATGTTTACCTATCAAACAATTTGAATGGGAGAAAGGCAGGGAGGAGAGAGAGAGAGAGAGAGAGAGAGAGAGAGAGAGAGAGAGAGAGAGCGAGAGAGCGAGAGAGAGAGAGAGAGAGAGAGAGAGCGAGAGAGCGAGCAGGTACACAGACAGGAACATCGTGTACCAGGGTGGTTAGGGCACCGATCGTGGTGATGATAATCATGATGACATGCTCACTATTCCACACACAACCTCTGTTTGGCCTGGACTGTCCAAAGCCTTTAGGCCAGCTTCCCAGAACAGTTTATGATATTCCTAACTTCTCATTAAATCCACTGTGTGCACGTTGGCAGCACAGCCTCAGCTAATGTTTTATGGCGCCCAGTCGGTTTTCACCAACACTTAAGGAAGCCTTGTTAAAAGGAGGTTTACACAATGGAGGCTTGCGGAAAGGAAAACATGACTAACACTGAAATACATTATTTTATGGGGTACATTATTTTATGGGTCCTTTCTTATTGTACAACAATAGACGGCTGTCTAGAACACAAAAATATATTTTGTGTTCAGAATTTTAAAAAGGCTAAAAATAACTCAAGACCTTCATCAAAGTTTGTACTGGTATGTCTCGTGTCTCGGTGCGTTACCTGCATGCGCGTGGCAGAGCAATATTGTGTCAAAATAATGCCCTTGGTGAAGGTGATGGGAGGTTTATTTGCATCTCCCTTGTACCTCCAGATGCCAGCATAATTCATTGTTCATGTGTTTCCAGGACTCTTTCTCATTTTGTACACCAGCTGTACTTTATAATGTTGTTTTACAAACATGCCACGATACTCATCTATTCTATAGCTGTTCTGCAAAGAAATCCTATTTATCCACGGGTCATAAACCCACTCGTCATGTCTCTTGAAAACTTTAAAAAAATGCTTAGCCCAAGGTTGGACTTTTCAAATATCACATTGTCCAGTGTGGTATGAATTGTGAAAGCTTGAGTCATTTGGATAGGGTATGATCGTTGCAAGCTGACCAATCACTGAGAGGAACCGGTTGAGTCATTGGAACGGCATTTCACACCACACCTCGGATATACAACACTTTATTATAGATAAAATTTCTTAGCCCATTTCCACAAAAACTAGCATGGGCATAAAAATTATGTCCTCCTTCCCCTCTGTTTTTCTGTGTTTTGCAAGCCCATGTGCATGTGAGCCAGACACACATGTCATAACACCTGAAGTAACCAGTGAATAGCACAGTTGTGAAGTTTGACTTGACTGTACTGGTGTATTTTAGGAGCAGGTGCGAAAGAAGTAGCAGAGAGAGAGAGACGGCGGAAAGCACAACATAGCCTCTGGTCTCCCAGACGACAGCTAGGATTCCGCCACCTGAACGGCTCAAGCCTATTGGTGGAGGAAGAAGAGCTCTCTGCACCATTCCCATGGCAACCAGCCCTGTGGTTTCTGGGAAACGGCGGCATGGGTTTTATTACATTACAGAGCAACAGACCCTCGACCCCCCCCCCCCCCCCTCTGTCTCTCTGTCTTGCTCTCAGTTTCTCTCTCTCTCTCTCAAACACACACACACACACACACACACACACACACACACACACACACATTTCTCTTATTTACAATTGTCCAATATGTCTGCATTAATACACCTTAAAGGTCCAAATTCTTGCGTCCTGTTTGTAGAATTGTGGTCTTCTCAACGTGAAAAGCCTCAAAGGGATCCAATCCAATCCACACGCAAATAATTGTGGCCTATTTGTAGAATCATGGCCTTCACAATAAATAGCTTCAGGGGATCTCACAGCGTTATTGGTTTAGCATTTCTACTTGTAATAGCTAGACAAAGCACCAACATCTCTGGTTCAGATTTCAAATGTCTGTAAATAATATTTGTGCTACTCTCTTTTGAATTTGGAGGTGGTTATAGCTACTGTATTAATTGTAGCCTTTACATTATTATGTCAAAAGCACAAAGGTTAATTCGCAATCCATGAATGCGTGCATGTATGCACACATTCACTTTCTATCACAAACACCAAATTCTTCATCTCTGTTTTTATAAATGCTCATGCCCTTTCTCTCTCCTTCTCTCTTGATTCACACACATGCAGGCACACACACACACACACACACACGCGCGCGCACAGACACAGAAGCTGTCTTTGATAACCGTCCTGGCTTGACTTGGTTGCCATGTCAACAGAGCAGAACAAAGCAGAGCACTATAATGGCTCTCCCATGTGTGATATAACACCCACTGCCACGGCAATGAAAATCTGTACAATGAGATCCTGTACCTCACAATCACTCACTCTCTCTCTCTCTCTCTCTCTCTTTCTCTCTCACACACACACACACACAAACAAACAGCCTTGGTCGCTTATAGAATTTAGGTCACCTTTATGCGGAGGGAAAATAAGGAAAGAGGGAGGCACCTCCTTGGAGAAGAAATAAAGAACTCCAGGAAGGGGGTTGGGGGGGATGGGGGTCGGAAGACATCCCATTTTGATATAGACAATGGTAGGTGGTCAAGGTGCAGGTCATAACCTAAGCAGTAATCAGTGTCTTGACTAAGAGGAGCCATCCATTCTAGTCAGCTATCTGATTGACTTCTTGAATTCATCTTCTTCCACGGCTATCTTTATGCTGATTAGCTTTGTAGAAGTCCCTACAAAACCTTCTCCAGGGCTACCAATTACTCACTGGCTAAATAGTATTTACTCAATGTGATTCTGGTCATTTGTGCAACCCAGCTATACATAGGTCAGGAGGTTTATATGCATGCAGTCATTGGTAGATGAGAATTTGTTGAATTGAATTACAGGGGTCTGAAGGATTTTGAGACCTCCAGGTGGAAGAACAAGGTCCCCCGATAACAACAAACTATACATTTTAGTGGGGTTCATAAAATGTTGATCCCCTACTTCGTGGAAACAGAGATAGCATCTTTCAGGAAACCATCACTGCTGGGAATGGACAGTTGGCTGCATGTTCCTTTGTTGGCTTGGGTCTGTCATATCGAAGAGCTTCAGCATGCTGAAGAAAAATCATCCAGCTAGAGTGGCGAGGCGGCACACCCAGTTGAGCCACGTGGCTCTTTCCCCCCTGTTTCTCTCATTCGCTATCTCCTCCTCCACTTTGACCCAAATTCCATTGTCTCCTGTGCTCCAGCTCTCTCTCTTCTCTACAATCCCAAGTATATTCATCTTTTTGATGATCTGTTTGGTCGGTTTGGTTGTTTTTCGAAGGTCGTTCTATTAAGAAGTAGGCATAAAAGACACTGGCATACTGTGCATGTTATTTAACATACACACATAGACCAAAATGTACAGCATCTGCACTGTTCAAAACAAAGAGGTGGAACACTTTTATGACATTGAAATTATTAAAACGATGAGAACTTTTCCTGTTTTTTCTGCAGGCTTTGAAAATAAAAAGCTTAGTCCACTGGAACTTTTTCTCCCCCTCCAAAAAGTGTGTGTGTGTGTGTGTGTCTGTGTGTGGTTGCGTGGGCGTGTGTGCTCATTGCAGGTGTTCTTATAGAAATGCTGCCCCCACATGGGCAATGGCTTCACTGATAGTGACCTTCCTATGTGTAACTGCATATTGCAGCCTGAAGGGGCAGTGGCATTTCAGTGTTTGAGTGTCATCTGGACAAAATTGTTGTCTAAAGCCGACTTGCACCATCTGGTGGTAAGAAAGAGGATATGCAGACGAAATCAACGGCTGGGAGTACAGAGGTATGTTTTTTCTAGTTGTCTTGCATTTTTTTATTGTATTTATCCTGTTTCCATATTTACAGGCAAATAAGATATATTTTATCATATGCTATGGAGAGAGAATGGCCTTCTAAGAACATTACATTTTTAATATTTATTATAATAATACATATTTACTCGGAGGAAGGAAACAGTAAGTATTGTAAGACATATTTTACTATGTGCTACTACTAGCTGTTATTTTGTAGTCTTACATGACATAAGTAAGTAACATCAACCACCTGGAGTTGGACACCCAGACCTTGAATATAAAATAATTACACTTAACTGCAGTCTATAGTTCTCAGATTCAACTCGCTATGGTAATCACTGTTGAAAGACGACAAATAAATTGTTTGTCTTATGGTTCCTGGGACCACCATTTAAATCGAAAGCTGGGGATCCTTTCCCATTAAGTTGACTACTGTCTTTACTATCTTACAAATGCCAATTTAAGCGGAATATATTCTGGCAAAAAATCCAGTGTAATATAGTCATAGCAAAAATGTTATAGAAGATACTGATGGCCTTTGGAACTACAAACATTGTATTTCATCATTATATATTGCACAAAACTTGCTTCCTATTATTAATTTAATTGTTGAAATATTAAACCCACATTTTACGTTGAGTTTTGTGGTAGATTAGAGTACCCAGCAAACATGCCTCCATTGGCCCACTGACACTGTGGGTTTACTGTGGGCAGTGTGGGATTGGGCTTGCCCACGTGAAACTCACATTGGCCCTGTGCAGGCTAGCCCAAACTGGGCCCACATTACACATACTAAGCACTAGCACTATCATGAGGCAACAAACCATTAGTTAGAAACCAATCAGTGACCCCATTTAAAAAAACTGTTAAATAGACTGATAATTCAATAGAAATTATTACAAATGATAGGAGATAAAATTCACAAGACTAAGAAGTACAATATATGAAATAAAAAATCTGAGAATGTGGATTGTGAAGGAAATAAAGGGTTAAATAACTGAATGTAAATTATTGTCAATTTCAGGTTTATTACACTCAACGACTGATAAAGAGTAAAGACCACATATATTGTTGGTGTGGCAGTGGAGAAAGAAACAGCCTTGATTAGTAGAAAGGTGCTGTTGGGTCCCCAACATTGGGCAACATTTGATTTCTCTGATGATCTCAGCTAAGAAGCTATCTCGTGAATTTGGACCAGCAGATCTAATCGTTGCCATAGTGACAAATAAAAAATGTATGGTGGTACCGGAAATGATGTCTGCGACGCCAGCAGAAATTAAATAAAAATTCGTTTCTTATAACCAAAGTATATTTTTTAAATTGGAAAAACGTTAATTTTACAATTGTCTGCCTCTCCCTTTAACGTTAGTCTGATCAAATCATTGCCGCATATAACTGGGGAATCAGGCCTAGCGGTATTAGTGGATTAAAAAGTTGGATTCCTTTACTAGCAGTAGCAATCTGACTAAAATTAAACTTTATTAGTTACACTATTTGAGTATTTTACCACATTGATCGATTGGAAACTCAGCGAATTTTTGGAAACACCGCCCCACCACCAGAGACTTGTGCGTTGTGTGTGCGCAAGGGGTGGGAGGAGGCAGCAACAGCAGCGCAGACCTTCCCGGCCCGGCCCCGATGAACCTTCGTTGCTGGCGATAAAAGCCTCGCTGGCCATGGTCGGAAGGCAGCCATGAGTGTTATGAATGGTGCTATTTAGCTATCTAGCTATCCGAATAATACGTAACGTTTCAGTATGACTGACCGACAGTGTTCTGTGAAGCTTGACAGGACCTGATACAGGCCTGTATTTTTCGATCTGAGAATTTCTTGAAGGGAAAGCCAGGGGTTTTCTGTACAAGCTAGTTAGCGTTGCTAGCTAACGCTAACTATCATAGCCTTTTCGCTGCATCCCCGGCGCAAACGATGAGGGCTGATTCGCCGGCGCATTGATTTAATGACCATATCAGTATCAATCTTATCGGTGCATCAGTTCAAGCACCTTTTAATCCAAATAGTAGTTATATGGGATTCACATCACAAATAGAGAAGGGGGCCTGAGCAAATATGGTGAATTGGAGGCGGCTGATGCGGGTGTCGAACCGCTCCTTTTTGGCCTTCATCTTTTTCTTCTCAATGTCCACGACATGTCTCTACTTCATTTATGTGGCGCCTGGAATTGGTAAGTTCAAGTTTATTTGAATGAGCAGTTAATGTAGCTTCTAGTTTTAGTTGTACACAGCGTTACACTTTGGCCTGATAACTGAAGTTGAGCCAGCTAGCGTTAATTAGATAGTGATGAACAACCTCACTCTCACTGATTGCAGCTGGAGGACGCTCCACACCAGAGCCATATGCATTGCTTTGGGATGCTTACCAAGTCATAGGCCATGTATGTTATGTTGTGAAAATATAGGCAACATTAGTACACTAGCTATGCAGTTAAATTAATGTTAACTTTCAGATATTGCCCTCAATTACAGTTATTTGCATTTTTTTTTTACAACTGCCTGTTGTGTTCACTTCAGCCTTTAATGCAACTAACGGCAACTAATGTTAGTTAGCATCCTTGTTGGCACTATCTATAAGACTCATGATTTTTCATATTTTCTGTTAGCCATTTAATTGTGCGCCGATATATTCCTGAAATCAGCAAGCATAAACTGTAACATTGGCCTGCTCTGACCCAGATAGAAGAATTATCTGTCTAGCTTAGCTACATGTTATAATTGGCTTGTACTTCACCTGAGACCGTGTGCAGCTTGTATTACAAATTATACTATGTAATCTTCATCCAAATTCATAGTGTATATCCTCCACATTGTTTGCATTATCTTTGAATGCATGTCATCAGCTAAATCAGAGTTTCTGAGAATGCATCAGTGGTCACAGTTACTACTAGGTCCAAGCAAATCCATGTTTCACATTTGAGTGAAGTGTTGGCTTTTAGCCTTTTTATTATTGCACGGTACCCATATTCCGTGTTGATTAGTTCCACCTAATTTTATGTTTCCTCTGATTGCACTTTGTTTCAGGATAGAGTTTAAACAATAACCACATTGTCACAATGGGCACCTGGACAAATGCCAGTAATTTTGAGAGGCCTATGATTAGAAGGGTACTGTACTGCTTAATGTGGCAATTGTGAGGGCAAGTTGGCTGCTGCCAGCCTGCTTACAATAGTTTCAAACAACATACTGTATATGTGATATCACTTTGACTACGGTAATATGGTTTGTTTATATATATATATATATATATATATATACATTTATTTGATAGTTTGATAGAGATGGAGTGCATGATACGGCAGATGTTCACAATGCCCAATTTGTATGCTTTTAATTGCACCGGATCCTTCTACATTTGTGTTTTTTGCGTAAGGCTGTCTTTATGTAGACACGAGAACTGGCATCTGAAAGTAATCTAATGTAGCACAGCCTTGAGTTGACCTAACCCCAGCATCAGCATCAGAGTCTAATCTAGACGTGTACCACCCTTGTGTCTTCTCCCATTCTTCCCTCCCCCTGGACTATGGGGTGGCTCTCTAACAAGGCCCTTATCAGCCACAAGCACTCTCCCTGTTACTGCACGGACACACGCATGTGAATGCGAAGGTCAAAAATTGGGCCAAGCGTGCACTAGCGGACAATCGTTAAGAGAGAAGATGGGTTATTTTCTGGTATCGCTCACCACTCCCATTGTAGTGCTGACTCCTCCGTTCGTGCTGATATCAAAGGGCTGGCTGGCGGACACAAGGAGATCACCCCAAGCCCTGATGTAACGCGTGTGTCAGAGAGGCAGTCAGGCGCCAGTCAAGTGGCTGGCTGAGTGGGCAGAGAGCACTACTGGCCTTTGTCTTGTTTGTCTGTGTGCATGTGTTAGTTAGATGGCCGTGTGTGTGTGTGTGTGTGTGTGTGTGGTGTGTGTGTGTGGGGGGGGGGGTGTTTTGAGTGTACTGCAGCAGCGCTAATAAATGATTCAGGAGGTCCTAGCTGCACTGGGCGCTGGTCCCGCTGTCTGTAGCCGTGGGAGACGGTGATTTCCTGGCCAACGCGAGGCTCTCTTATCTCCCCTGGCCGTTTGGTCGCCGGCATTAAACAAGTGGCATCGGGTGACAGGGAAGGTTGTTCCGTTTACAGCAGGCCAAGGGGAAGAGCTTTACAATAACGACGTGCTAGAGCGTCTAATTTACCGCCACTGACAGGGCTGCACTTTGTCACTTTGATGGAACGTGAGTCAGATGTAATTGGAAGAGTCAACCTTGGCTAACGGAATGCCTTTTGTCTTCTCTCTCTCTTTTTCCTTTGCTCTCCGTACCTTTCTCTTCCCATCTTTCCTGCAGCCAACACGTACTTCTTCATGGTGCAAGCTCAGGGCATCATGCTGAGGGACAACGTGAGGACCATAGGCCAGATGATCCGGTTGTACACCAACAAGAACAGCACGCTGAACGGGACGGGTGCGTGACAAAGCCACCGCCTCACAGCCGTTCGACCTTCCCAGTGACTGTGTCGGTGTGCAGTGTTGTTCAGTAGGGAGCCCTTTGAATGAAGGCCGCCTTGTGTGTGTGCTATCTCTCTCCAGATTACCCAGACGGTAGCAACTCCAGCGAGTACGTGGCCCAGCCGACTACATACCTCCCGGAGAACTTCACCTACGCCCAGAACCTGCCCTGCCCAGAACGTTTACCTTCTATGAGTGAGTAGCGCCGTCTCCCGGCTCTCAGAAGACTCCAGAAAATCACACACTGAACCCACCCTGTACACTGCAGCCTGTGCCATTTAAATCATATTCCCAAAAGGGCAAGTGTAATTGGGCAAGTGTCTCACAGTACATCACACCCCTATAGCTTTGCCCATGGTAGCACCTCAAGATATCGCAAGAACTTACTTTTGGTGTTGTAGTTGTGTTGACCTAGTGTGTCTCTGTTGCTGCTTGTTCCCTGGCAGTGCTGACCCTTCCCGCGTATTGTGTAGGCACAACAGATGCTGCACGTACCCAACAGGCTCCCTCCCCCCCCCCCCCCCCCCCCCACCTCATTTCCTCCAACGTCCATGGTGTACCCCTACATTGCCATTAATAATTGATGTATGGGGTGAAATTTGAAGACAGGAACAGGGGGGCTGGGAGGGATTAGACCAGTGGTCCCCAACCTGGGCAATACAACTGAAAACATAGCATGATCCAGGCAACATCTTCCTCACCCTGTCCTCAAATTAGCATAAAAGCCAAAAACCAAACATCTCAGAAATGAAATGCTATAGGCCCTCTGTGAAACCTGACCCGAGTGTAAAATGCACTTTTATTAGCATGGCAAGTACAAGACTGTTATTATGACTGCTCCTACATTATATCAAGTAATGTAGTTGTCATTCTGACACTGGTAACAAATTGTGTATCTGGTAACAATGTAGTACAGTAGTTGACAGCAATTGAACGATGTGCAGGATTGTTTAATTTGATAGAAATATTGTAACACGTTCACTGGAAAACGGCCCTGTTCTGTCTCCAACGTCACTTACGTTAGTCGAGGCACAGCCACAAAACGCATAGTGCGTTCTAGCAAGCTGTTGCTAGTACTACAGAACCAGGGACAGCGATCCACCTTTCTGTTTTGACTTGCTTAACCCGTTGAATGACTTGCTTCCGCATTAAAAGCAGTACGAGGTTCAGAGATGATAAAAAGTAGTGTGAATACTAATAGACCAAATGAAGCATGACGTTCAACTCTGCCCCTGTACAAACACAGTTAGCTAGCTAAAATTAATATAGACTGTGCTAGTACAGCAATAGCTGCTTGGGTGTGGTTTCCTAAAATATATACCCAGAAGCAGAGCCCTGATCTTTCTTTTGCTCAGTCTTAGAAACAGCAAAAACAAAAAGGATAATAAAATGAATGCAACTAATTGTCAATGAAGTGTCTGGTGCCTACTGAGTATGAGCAAACTGGTAACCAGAGTGGCTATGCAATGACGAAGTGAAATGGTAGCGACGGTGTTTTCAATGTGGCCAGACACACCAGTCAGATATACGTAAACTTTGATTATTTAGCTGTGGCATGTTTTCGATTGGCCAAATCTACATGGAAAACCCTTTTCAGTTTTTTAAATTTATTTTGCAATGAAGATAGGTTGGTTTGATGGGGCAGTTGGAGTATGCGGCCCCGGAATGGAAGTATGAAAAAATACTTAATTTGACTTTTTTTATCTGAATAAAATATATATTTTTATGAAGGGCTACGGGCAACATCAAAACATCTGGCGGGCAACATGTTGCCCACGAGCTACGGGTTGGGGACCTCTGGATTAGACCAAACATGCACACATTTCACCTTAGCCTCCGCTTACTGTTTGCAAGGGCTGGAGAAGCTGTATCATGGGTTATTCCAGTAATGCTGCAGTGGTGAGTTCCTGTTTGTCTATGTTCACTGTGTGTGTGTGTGTGTGTGTGCGTGTTGCCCATCCAGAGGGTCCTATTGACGTTAACATGACAGAGATTCCAATGGAGGAGATAGAGCTGAAGTTCTCCAAGTATCAAAATATTGAGTTTGGGGGCCACTGGAAACCAAAGGACTGCAAACCGCGCTGGAAGGTCAGTGTGTGTCTACTCTGTGCTCTTTTCTGAGCGTGTGCGAGTGTATGGTGTTACTGAATATGCAATAGAACTTCTAAGCGGTTTCTACTTTGTTCAGGTGGCCATCCTGATTCCATTCCGAAACCGCCACGAGCACCTGCCCATCCTCTTCCAACACCTCACCCCCATGCTGCAGAGACAGAGACTGCAGTTTGCCTTCTACGTCATTGAGCAGGTTAGGCCCAGTTTTTGTGTGTGTTTGTGTGGTCTTGAGGTAGTGGTTTTGGGTCATTGAATAGGGAAGTAGAAAAACCCGCAAGATTTTCAGTGTCTGAGCCAACCGTGTTCAGCTATTTTAACCAGTCTGACACTATCCGCTCTTATTCTCTCTTCCTCTTTGTCTGTGTGTGTGCGTGTGTCCGCCCAGACGGGAAGCCAGCCGTTTAACAGGGCCATGCTGTTCAACGTGGGCTTCCGGGAGGCCATGCGGGACCTGGACTGGGACTGCCTGGTGTTTCACGACGTGGACCACATCCCCGAGAACGACCGCAACTACTACGGCTGTGGGCAGATGCCTCGCCACTTTGCCGCCAAGCTGGACAAGTACATGTACATGTAAGTCAGGGTGAGGAGGGTGTGAAGGGAGAAGATGGTCGGCACGTGTTCATTCAGCAATAACCCTGTCCTCATTTTACCACCAGGCCGCTCTGCGGTGTTGGCCACCTTGTTTGTAGCTGGGTCCTGTGCAGGTCCTTGTTCCATTTTTTTCACCTGTTTATTTTCTTTCTGTACAGAACTGATTCTACTAGGTCTTTCCTTTGTGTGTATTTTAGCATAAATTGCATAAAAGGATTACACGGAGATGCGTTGTTCTGAAGATTACATGAACGATGAAAAAGAGACGTAGAGCGATTGCTTTAGACGTTCAAGTGTCACAATGCCACGCGAGATTGTGTATGGCCCAGCCGTTTGCACAGGAAATGTTTTAATGTGCTTTTAGAAGGCGTTCAAGCATTCATTTTGTGGTCGTCATCACAGTGTAGTTCTAGATCTGGCCATGATGACACGAAGCCTATCAGCAGAAATGCGTGCCAGGAGGCAAATCGTTCCCATTTAGAGTGTTCAAAACAAGCGGGGCTTCTGTACCAGATTATACACTGTGGTTATTTGCGTTTGTATCCGGTCAATCATATCCTTTTGGTGCTCTGGAATGTTTTTTTACTGTGTGTGTGTGTGTGTGTGTGTGTGTGTGTGTGTGTGTGCGCACGCATTTGTGTGTTGTCTGTGTTTTGTAACACAGCCAGACTTGTTCTTTGTCGCCTGGTGCTTTCACTTGAGACACTGAGTGGTAAGGTTTCCATCTTTCTTCCTGTTTTCTTTTCTCCTCTGTTGTTTTTGTTTGGACTCACCCCTTTCCCCCCCATGGCGGCGGTAGGCTGTGGTGGTTGATGTGTTTTTTGCCTCAGTAGTTTTGTTGGGTTGTCTGTTTGGGTGGGTATCCGGGGTCAAAGTGCGGCCTCGTTGCTAAGCGTGTGCGCGTGCGGTTTGCAGACTTCCCTACAGCGAGTTCTTCGGGGGCGTGAGCGGACTCACCGTGGAGCAGTTCCGCAAGATCAACGGCTTCCCCAACGCCTTCTGGGGCTGGGGAGGAGAGGACGATGACCTGTGGAACAGGTTAGTGAAGAGCTCCTCCCCCTGGTGTGTGTGCGTGTGCGTGTGTGTCGGTGACACTGAGCGCGACACCTTTGTTTGTCCTTCAGAGTACACTACGCTGGCCTCAACGTCACACGGCCTGAGGGCGAGATGGGAAAGTACAAGTCCATTCCACACCACCACAGAGGGGAGGTGCAGTTCCTCGGGAGGTTTGTACTGCACGCGCGCGCACACACACACACACACACCAGCGGCAGCCCCCAGGGCATGTTCATACTGTAGTTAGTAGGTTCAAAGTAGCTGGAACATTGGGCTGTTAAAACATCATTAGTGTTAGCCTGTGCTCAGCACATTCATCCTATTTGGACCACTTTCAGTCATGCTCCTTCGTTGCTTGTTAAGCCAGCTTTTCTTCTAAGGTGTTGTGTGTCCTGTTGACTGTAGACTGTGTAGGCTTTCAACAGGATGTCTTTGCACCCATGGGAAAGTAAACGGGGTTTGTCTAGTGTAGCCCCGGGCAGTGAGACTTTCTGTGCTCAAGTGAAAGCTCTGTGACTTCCCTGCCGCTTTGACATTCTCTTACAGCTTGCCCATGTTTCTTTTTAGATGCTTCTGCTTTTGACGTACAGTACCAGTCAAAGTAGGACTGTGTATTGGCAAGAATCTGGCGATACGATACGTACCAGGGGTTACGGGTTCAATATATTGCGATACTGAAAGCAAGGTGATCTATTGCAATTGGTTAAAATCTAATCTTGGGAAAACTGTTACAGTGTATATAGTAAAAAAAGTTACATTTGTAATGCCAGTAGAACGGTGGGATCTGTGTTTCTATTTGTCAAAGTCATTGTAACATCCAACCTCAGGTCACTACTTTTTGTGCAATCTGAGCAAAGGAATTAACATTTGCTTTTCAGTTACCGTTTATAGACCAAGCTTTTCCATTTATCATCGTGTGTCTGGTAAAAGCACAGTCCTGTAAAGTCTGTCAAAACGTGGACATTGAGTGCCCCCTCCTCGCCCCGTGCTGCAGGTACAAGCTGCTGAGGTATTCCAAAGAGAGGCAGCACCTGGACGGCCTCAACAACCTCAAGTACACGCCCGAGGTGTCCCTCAGCACCCTGTACAAGAACATCACCGTGGAGCTGCACCCGGACTTGGCCCCCATCGCCGACTATTGACCGGAGAGCACCGTGCCCCGCTGACACAGGCCTCCTCACGCCTCCTCACCAAACACCCCCACCCAGCGGGCGAGCCCAGGGAGAGATGGAGAGTGGCGGACGGCCAGGCGAGGAGGTGCATCCTGTAACGCTGCCACCAAACCGTACCCAAGAAAATGAATACAACAACAAAAAAAAAAAGGAAAGGCAGAGACGGTCTGTTAGAAAATCGAACAATTGATTGTGTGTGTGTCAGACAGCTTAAGCAAGTTTATGTGCACGTTTCCGGGCTTAAAGACTTGTTTATGCGTCTGTGTGTGTCTGTGTGTGTGTGTGTGTGTGTGTCTGTGTGTGTGTGTGTGTGTGTGTGTGTGTGTGTGTGTTGCTGCATGTCTTTGTCTTCACGCTGGCTTTAGCTCCTCAATTTGACATCGCACTCCGTTAGTGGAGGGAGACGCAGCATTTTCAGATCCGATGTTTACTGCAAAGCCTTAATGTCGCTGGCTCGGAGCCTAAACCATCCACCCCCCCAACAGTTACGTCTCAGTATCAGCCAACAGACGCTTTTGATCTCACTTCATATTAGTTGGTGCAAATATATTTTTTTTTTTTTTTATTTCGTTCAACAATTAAACTGTTTTGAGCGCGTATAACCGTGTAGTATGTGATGTACATTTTTGATATGTTGTATTTATTTTTTTATTGTCAGATTATTATTTTTTTTTCTTAGCACTCATGTTGTTTCTTTGCTTATGTTTTTTTGCTTTGCTGCCCTGCTGAGACCGCATGCACAGGACATGTTTGTAAATACCGGCTTCTTAAACACTAGCACAGAACACGTCTGTAAATGTTGGCCTTTTAATGCTTGATCGGTTTATGGTGATATTCCAGTAGATCAGAGTTTTGTTTTGGCAGCTATCTTTTATCGTAGGATTTAAGAGTGCGTGGTTTCTTGTAAACGGGAACATGATTATTTGGCTTAGAAGTGAAAGAAGAAATATCAGAATTTGAAGACTGACTTTATTTTTTTGCATGCCTTAATTTTATTTTGGTACCAGATGCTTTGTTTTTAAAAAACATATTTTATATTGTTTCCTTTTCAAGATGTGTATATTTTTCAGTTTTGCCTTTGCCTTGTGTAGTATTTTCTCTTGAGGTGCACTGTGTGAAAAAGAGTGTTTTGCGCTACGATTCCCCTGAAGGCGCAGAGATGGAGGAGCATTGCTGCTAAACGCTGAGGTGCTCCTGGTCTCCACCTGTATTTTGCGTATTTGTGCGTGTGCGTGCGTGCGTGCGTGCGTGCGTATGTGTGTGTCTATCTTGGGGTCTGTAATGGTACCAGTGCAGAGGTACGTGCGTGCCAAGTGCTCAAAGCCGGACCGACTGTTGTCTGTCAGGTATCGAAGCACGAGTAGAAGCCCCGTAGGCATTGCACTGTCCCGTTAATGTGTTCATGTGCGTGGGTGATTGCGGTATAAGCTGGTAGGTGTAGTGCTCTAGCTGTGTGTCTGTACTGTGGTGTGTACCTACTTCAATAAGCTTGTGAGGCAGCGAGAGGGGCCAGAATGAGAGAACGGCGGTCTCCGCCGGAGGCTCTTGCTGTTCTTGAATGGCACCGACTAAGACATGGGCCATGAAGACTTTAAGTTGTTAAAGTATTGAGCACCACAAAGATAGCAGGGACCTTGTACATGGTTTGATTTGTTTCCTGCCTTTTTATTAGTTTTAGTTTTTTTTCTTTCCTCATGTACATATTTGATGTATGTTCCCAATAGCTCATGTTTGATTGTAATTGCCTATTTATAGATATCTTTCCCAAATATGCGTCTGAACCAGAAGCTCTGCATGGAAATGGCTACAGCTTTACCGTAGATCCAGTGGAGGAGGCCAGGACTGTCCCTGGGGTGTCTCCTGGCTAAGCTGCCTGCAGATGTTTTTCAAGTGTTTCCGCTAAAACCAGGTGGCTAACGTCACAGACTTAAGTCTGTATTTGATTCGGCCCCTGCAGCTCAAAACAGTCACAGCAACCTCGTGTGTGTGTGTGTGTGTGTGTGTGTGTGTGTGTGTGTGTGTGTGTGTGTGTGTGTGTGTGTGTGTGTGTGTGTGTGTGTGTGTGTGTGTGTGCGCGCATTTTGTCTGGCAGAGCAGGCAAGGAATGAACTGGACACACTAATAAGACATTCTATTGAAGATGAGCTATGCCAAAAGTTTACTTCTAATGCTAACTACGCTATCCCCCACCCTGCTCACTCCCCTTTTTTTTTTTTTTCTACACTTCCACTCCCACTGTATTCCAAAGCCCTCATTGGGCTCCTCTATAGTGTTGCGCTGGTTCCAGCCAATCAGTGTTCGGGTCAAGGTCAGGTGTCTGGTGGAATCGTCTTGGTCAGTGATGGCAGACGGGGGACTCTGCCTTTACTCTCACTAAACCGCTTTGCTTTGAATGCTGTTAGAAGACTCTGTAGAAAGGCAAGCTGTGTGTGTGTGTCCTGAGGGCCACCCTGAAATTAGGTATTGTAGCGAGGAAACTGGTAGTGCCTGTCATCTCACTGGCTTGTCCGTCTAGCATGTGCTGTTCAGGGAACAATGTGGATACGAGTGTTTAAAGACAAACAAAGAACTTTGCCATCACTGGGGCTGGTCTAGAATCAGTGTTCTGAGCTGTACATATTCCTTCCCTCTTGACGGGGGTGTCGTAGGCGTTAGGGTCTGGTCGGGCAGGTGGGGGAGCTGTTGGACCGTGTGCTGGCTACACTCGGTCACTAGAGGTTTACAATGGGCTGACCAGACCATACCCGACACCCCCCCCCCCCCTCCAAATCTGTGTTTGTCATATGTTATATCCAAAAAATAGATTGAACATTTCAGATATATTCACCATTACACAATTTGTAATGTAGAGTATTACATTTTGCGGTATTCATATTTGTGCCTTGTTTTTTTATTTGATTTTGAAGTTTTTGGATTGAAAAAAAGATTTTTAGTTGGTTTAAAAATAGATAAAGAAAACTAATGTACACAGGCTTTATTGTTCATATCCTTAGTTTTCAGTCAGGTGCTCATACAATGTTTGGCAGTTGGCTGGGTAACATATTCCAAATAGGGTTTAAAATCCGCCCATAGCATATCTGATTTGCTGTATGTGTATGTTGCTGATTGAACATTTTGAGACATTTGAGCTGGCCAATTGGTTGCCTCTATTCAAACCGCTTTGGCCATGACTTTGCGATTGTCAACGTTTGGGGCCATTCTCAGCAATACACACCATTAGCTTAGTGTGAAAACCAATTATCATGCATCTCTGGCAGACTACATGTTCGGTTTTAACTGTGCCGTGTGTTGCAGACCTGAACCCTACCCATGTCCCCCTTACTAACTAGGCTACTGCTGTCCCTCCAAAGTGCTTATATCACAGTGGCAGACTGGTTAAATACAATATTGCATTTCATATTGGTTTTGACTATTTGATTTAATTGCTTTTTTTATGGACAAACCTGTACATGGGAATAATAATAAAAACAAACTGTCAATTGGGTAAAAATCAATTTGGAGCACCAATCAGATGTAGCACCTACTCTGTACATCTGCAGCACTGTCGTGGTTTGCAATTTCATTGGCTTTTAGCATGTGCTAGAGCTCTGCACCCTTCATATTTGCAGACAACTTTTTACTTTGAATTGTATAAAATGGAATTTGAGCTACCTTGTCAATCTTCCACAATCGTTGGTATGAGCCAGTTTAACAGCCAGTCTAGAGTTGACTTGTCAACTTTGTAAAGTTGTTTTGTTTTGTTTTCTATTTGTTAAAAGAAAATGAATAAACACCTTCATTGCCATTTTCTGGAAAACACCCTTGCTGAGTTTGTTCTATTTTATTTTCTCCCCACAAATGTCATGTCACATTGGCTAACACTGCTATAGTTGTGCAATTAAAACCATTTGTTTTGTTTACCTCCTCTTTATTACACAATACAAGGTGTTTGTCACTCATGAACCTTCTTAACAACCGCCGTGCTTGTGTATGAATGGGGACTGAGCAACAGGGCCAGGGTGTAGTGGCGATGACCTCCTGCATGGGCCTCAAACACCACCTGTAGAAACGCGCACACACACACACACATACACATGCACGCAAGCACAAGACATGTTCTCTGCCAACCATTTGAACCCTGAGGGCAAACAGACGTGCTGGGAACACACCGGGTCGGTCTTGTGTTGTGTTCACTTGTAGGTGTTACCAGTGGGGTGGGTTATTTTACTCACGTCTGCCCGCTCGTGGAATGATGTGAGCCCCTCGGACTTCCAGTAAGACTTTGTGTCGAACTCAACGCGGTACACTCCTGCCTGGAAGTTCTGCTCCGAGATCAGATTCGGGATCTCCCCTGTGATGTCTGTCACCCTAGGGGAGAAGGGAACGCTGTCACTTCTAACTCAACTGGTTTGCCATGGCTGTGCTGGCTGGGGCTTGCTCGTGATTAAAACTTTTCTGTTTGCCCCCAAAGCAAACTGAATATCAAATCAACTCTCTTGTAAGTGGCTTGAGAACGACATCGGTTTCTGAAACGGTGGCAAGTAACAACTGGAAATGCTGAGAATGGGTTGCTGTGTCATACGTAACGTGTCTACACAGGGCATGTAGGCTACTTTGAGAAATCAAACATAGTCTTGATTCAACTTACCCATTGGTAACTAGTGTCCATTCTGCGTTCGGCCCCTGTCGGTACATTTTAAGTGCCAGAGAGCTGGCTGGCACGCCTTTCACAGCATCCAAGACTTTCACCATCAGGGGGCACTTTGCATCTGACTCTCCATGCCTATCCTGCACCACACGCACAAAACAAAACAACCCCATATTTCTGTTTGTAACTGAATGGTCTCATTTGAAATCTGCTCATGCACTACAATGTAGCAGTCAGACAATTTCTGGTTTATATAGATGGTCAAGTAAAGATACAACCTAGCTCTCCTGATTGTAACCCCTGAGAGTATAATTCACTCCGGTTTCATTCGTAAAGACGCTGGTGGTGATGGAATCCAGCCTCATTAACACTGATCCTTTGGGAAACGCACATATCTTAGTACATTTACAAGCCTAACAATTTATTCTGCTATGATTTTGCGTACAGTTATCTGAAGGTGTTTCTGTTTCATACGGGAGCCAGGCTGTCTCAGGTTTACACAATGATAGAAGCTGACGTCCCAAAGGTTGAACCTGTGTTTATCTGACTATGTTCCATCCCCTTTGTTTGCACTTACGTTTGCAAACACTCTCAGTAAAACCACCAATATTGACTGATGAGTCTGCCTGAGAATCTGCTTGATCATTCAGTTATTTGTGAAGCTGCCCCTACAATATTTTCTTTAACACTCACCATTGGTGCAGCGCCGCAGAGCAGCACAGCAGAAGCAAGCAGCACAAATACTGGTGGTCTGACCATCCTGGAGGAGATGAGAGACTGGTTGTTGGAGAGGCTACCTCAGACCTTTCGGACAGACAAAATGGTTTGAACTTGGCTAGTTCAGCCCTCCCGTGGGGTCTTATATTCCCTGCCCTCACCTCCCACTCAGTCGCCTGGTCAGCTCAGCTGCTCACAGTGACCTACCTCGGCCTCTGGAATGATTGAATAACCAGAGAAGGATTCCTTCACACAAAACACACATTGTAGAAATGCATTAAAAATGGATTAGAAAGTTGGAGGGGGGCTAATAGGATTATATGCCGGTCTTCTCTGATTATGTGTCTAATCTCGAGGAACTAAGACTGGTCAGTTCAAAATTACATGACCACTTTTATATCCATAGATGGTGTTGCAAATCATAATGTCTGTGCCCAGACATAACTGTCAGTATGAATCAATTTTGGACCCTTTCTGCAAATATTTAATGACCATAGCATGGTGGTTTGGCTTTGTATTAAGTCAATGGAAATGAAAAGACTTCTTTTGTGACGCCCTACATATTTCTATTTTCCTGGGTGTGGTTTGGTGCCACTCCTGCACTTGCTCGCGGTAAGTAAGCCAACTGATATACTCCCTTGAATGTATACAATAAACTTGATGTAGGGATTCATCTGTCTTCTGTGCATGTACTTTCATTTTAACTGCAGATGGAGCCAGAGTATCGCCTTCATGAGATACTGCATTTATAAAGCTACGGAGCAAGTTGAAACCATGGATTTGTAACCATATGCATATGATGTGTGTCCCTTGCAAATCCTCAGATTATGATGTTTTATCTAACACGGACATCTACAACAAAAAGGTGTCAATGTTTTTCTTCGCTCTTGGCAGGTGGGAGAGTCTTTGTTTCTGGCGTGGTTCTGCAGATGGATGCTTCAGAGCACGGCTCATGGCCCTCAAGGCAAAACAGACCTGATCTTATCTGACACCTGTGAGAATAGCACACCACAAACACATGCAGTCAGCATGTGCATGTAAAAACAACAAGGTAAAGACGCCACACCTCTCGTGAACGAGAGTTGAAATCAATCCAGTTTCAAAAGTCATCATGTCAAGAAAGATCAGCGTTCCGACGATTTATTTCGCAATAGGTTGCAAAAAACATTAACTTGACATTAAGTTCAAAGTAGAATTGACGTATAATTCAATTCAAGTGCTTCCAAAATCTCAGTGTTAGCACTTACAAGTTTGTCAAAGAAATAACTCCTGACTTTACAGTTTGTATACAAAATGACTGTACAGAATGGTAAAAAGCATTCAGAAAGTAAAAAGGTTTTTCAATAAAACTAACAACACCTTTTAATATTAAAATGTCTATGAATGATAAAATAAAATATATGAAAATGGTTTCCCTTATCCACATTAGACCCTGTTCATGTATAGACACACTGTATCAGAACATACCCCACTATCGTTTCTCATAACTGATAAACGCCCTAAGGCAGGTAAGAGCAAATATGTTACTGTTTACTGTAAACACTTTGAGACAAAACATACAGATTGCACACCAGAAAACAGGTCCTCCAACAAGGTCTAGCTAAAGTCAAGTGGAAAAGAAACTCGACATAAAGAAATCTATGTCGATGTGAGGGAGCGATCTCATTGCTGCTTGCACCTTCCAGAAGGGCTTTTTGGGCTTTTGGGGCTTTTTGTAGATCCCTTTTTGCCCTTCCTCAATTTGGGTACAGGAGTTTGGCTCATTGCTTGTGGGAGCTGTTCAGAGACCTCCCCTGTAGCCTCACTACTTTCTACGTCGACATGAACTGGGCCACCAGTGACTTCCACTATCTGCCCGCCACTAACCACCTCCACACCCTCCACCTCTGGTTCCTCACCGGTGGCCACGTCCCTTTCCTCCCCACCCTGGGTCAGTAAGAGGTCCACCCCTGCTCCCCCCTCAGTTGTCGGTGAACCCATGTCTGGTTCATCGCTCTGGTGGTCAGGTTGTACCGCTGCAGTCTCACACACTACTTGAGAATCGTCTGTCAAAGCCTCTGCTAAGCCCACTGGAGCTGCAACCAACTCTGAAGAGGCTTGGCTTGTCTCTAGCCTTTCTGTCAAATCTAAAGCTACGATTGCAGCTACCTGACCTGTTGCAACAGGACCATCCTTTGATATTCCCTCCTCTAACACTTGGTGGGTTGAAACAGTTGAGAGTACCTCTGGTGTGTCCGCATTCACTTGATCTGAACAGACTTGATCAGATATACTCTCTCTATCATTGATCTCTGTATTCTGGTATTCAGTGGTCAACGTTTTTTCTTCTTCTATGAGGCCAGATTTCACCAGACTACTGCTGAACTTCCCATCCTCCTCCCCTTGCTCCTCTTCCTCCCCTTTCTGATCTTCCTCCTTCCCCTGCTCCCCTTCCTCCTCCCCTTGCTGATCTTCCTCCTCCCCTTGCTCCCCTTCTTCCTCCCCTTGCTCCCCTTCCTCACCTTGCTCCTCCCCTTGCTGATCTTCCTCCTCCCCTTCTTCCCCATGCTCCCTTTCCTCCCCTGACTCCCCTGACATTTCCACCTCTTCTATGGCCCCCTGGGCTGATCCCAGGTTGTGCCCAGATTCAGATGCAAGTGGGATTACCTCATCTTCCATGGTTGCATTTTTGAGATCTTCATGTAAATCTCCCGCTTGATTTTCCACAATAATCTCAATAGTAGTCTCTTCATTTTCAGCTGATTGTTGGGATAGCACTTGGCCTGTCGACGCTTCATCAAGGATTTCCTCTTCAGTGGAGTTTGAGGTCACCATTCCTTGTATCGTTGCTGGCTGTTCACTTTCTTGGTTTATTGCTTCCATATTTAAGTTTTCGCCACTTACCAACGTTGTTGTATCATCTAACACCTCGTCATACGGATCTTCCTCATCTGTGCCAGAGCTCTGTTCTACCTCCTCTTCAATGTCAACATTTCCCAACTGGCTTTTATTGAGGCTGTTTTCCGGGACCGTATCTGGCTGTGACACTGTTGTTACCTCTTCCTCCTGATAGTTTTGGTCTTCCTGGCCATCGGTGCTTTCTTCTACTGTTATATGGTCCGGTTGCATTGTTAATCCTGACAAAACTTCTACCTCGATGACAAGCTCCTCTTTCTGTTGGCCAGCATTTATTTCAAGTAGCTCCTGATCTGTTTGTAATGGTGAAGTCACTTGCTCTTCATGGATGCAGTCAGTTGATAGCTGATTGAATTGTGACGATGTAATGATTTCATGTTCACGCTGGTCATCAACAGGATTCTCGTCCTCTATCTGGTCTACATTGGTTGTGTCTATTTCCTCTGTGTGATCATTGCTTAGAGTCTCACTCCGTTGGGATTCAGAAACCTCCTCTTCCTCTGCAGCTGCAAAATCCTCTTCTTCATAAATACCAATCTCTTCCTGATTATGAGTCATGAGATTTTCCGATTTTTCTTCCTGGTTTGATTCCAACGTCACTATCTCATCTTGAGTGGACATGGAGGAGTCTTCCTCCATTGGCTGTTTGGTATCATCCTGATCCGTCATGTCTGATCCGGACAAAGAAGCTTCTCGAGAAGACCCCTGGGCCACCATGGATATATCTTCATCTGACTGAACTCCCTGGCTTGCATGGTCCTCCTGTGACTCCATTTCCAGGGTCACACCCTCTTCCATGAGCCCTACAGTCTCCCTCTCCATTGCCGCAATGTCTTCATTCGGTGTTACAGAGTCTTCCCACTGTTGATCTAAAGCCATTTCTTCTGATGGAAAACCTTGGTCAATACCTACCGGTAAATTGCAAGATTCTACTGGTGTATCAGATGTCTGCGTTGGTGACTCTGTGGCATCCACTTGCTGGTCAGCGAGGGTTGGGTCCTCTTTGTCTAGTGAAGTGTCCCCATAAAGCATCGCTTCATGCTCAGATAACGCACCCTCGGTTTCTAAAGCTTTAAAGGTCTCACCTCCTTCACTGACACATTCAAACATGTCTGTCTCGTTGTTGCACACAGTTGTGGAGGTCTCGATGGTGACTTCAGACTCAATCTCAGATGAAACTGGTGTTGTGAAACCGGTTGATGGTGCTTCTTCATCCTCCTGAACAGGCCTCCCCCCCGTTTGCAATAAACCCGCTTGCACCAAAAAGGGAACTCCCTGGTGCTCTGATGACTCATAAGATAGTCCCACCCCAACTGACATAACCTCAGCAGGCAAATCTCCAGCCTGCCCAACCACTGAATTCTCTGCTGCATTGTACCCCACTTCTGATGACCGCTGAACACCGATTTCCACCACTCTCATTGGCCCCATCCCCAACTGCTGTCCCACCCTTATCTGCCCTTCTCCAGCTCGTACCAGATTCCCTTTCACCAACACTAAATTCCCACCCCCCACAAAGGTGTGTCCTGGCAGACTGCCATACACACCGCCCCCGGCTGCTTGGCCTATAACCCCCTGAGGGGGAGCAGCCTGTTTCAACAGGACAGCACCTCTGGGCAAAGTGCCCTGAAGTGCACCTGGGCTAAACAACCGTGCTTCACCTGGCTTAGCCTGCATTGGTACGGTCATGAAGTTAGCACCGGGGCTTGTCCCCACCATGGTCCAGCTGTCCCCAGGCATGGAGCCCTGGAAAAAGCCTGCACTCCTAGGAACACCAAGGGTCACTGGACTACCTATCTGGGTTTCACCTGGCCCTATCTGTCGCTCGACAATCAAGGAGCTACCATCGGGGCCAGGTCCCACCACTCTCCAGCCACCACCACTGGCCCAGCCTGGACTACCAGGGAAGGCTGACATTTCAGGACTGTTAGGGCTGCCGGGACTTCTGGGGCTGCCCTGAACGACCATGCCTGTGGGTGAACCTGGGGGCACGTTGAACATAAACATGTTCTGCATGTTGGTGTTGTGGGCCTGGGGATCCACTATGTACTGGATGGGCTGCATCATGGGGGCAGCAGTGAAGTACATAGGCTGCGGCTGTTGCTGCATCAGGATGGTCTGAACTGGTGGTGGCAGAGTGGTAGACCCACTGACATTGGTAACCGTGGTGACAGACTGGGTGGGGGCCGTTGACTGGGCAATGTTGACAGAGCTGCTAGATGATTGGTTAAGGTTGACAGAGCTGCTAGATGATTGGTTAAGGTTGACACTACTAATGGAGGAACTGGAGACATTTTCAACCTGACTTGTGCTGATAATATTTTCTTTCTTGACATCTGTATGTTTTGTCTCAAAAACGCGTTCAACTTTCGGTCGAATAACAGGCTCAACACTAATTTTGGCAGATCGCTGAACTTTAGGGGAAGGGGGTTTAGGTGGGGAGCAGATGTCAGCCAGGGTCTTGAACTTGGGCCCCAGGTCGTTAAGGAACTGGAGGTCGTTGTCTGACTCCAGGAGGCTGCAGCAGCCCACTGAGCCCACAGGAGAGCCCTGGCCCTCGTAGTCGTACACCAACAGACTGTCCTTGTCTGGGGGGTTCTGGCTTGCACACACCACCTTCTGCATAGGAGAGACGCAAAAAAAACCTGGTGAGATGGTCGTCCACATGTGTCATATTATGTCTCAATATCTCGTACTGGGTAGTATTGAAGAGCAAAGCCATTATATACAGTACTGTGCAAATGTTTTAGGCAGGTGTGATGTCTTTAAAGTTAGAAAAAAAAATACATAAAAGGAAAAATGTTAATTGTTTATTTTTTTTAACAATTCATAAAATACAAAGTGAGGGAAAAGCAAATCTGTATCAAATCAACATTTGGTGTGACCACCCTTCGCCTTCAAAACAGCATCCCCTGCCTAAAACATGTGCACAGTACTGTATATATATATATATATATATATATATATATATATATATATATATATATATATATATATATATATATATATATATATATATATATACACACACACACATATAATCACATTACATATGTTTTAAGAACAAATTATCATGAACATGCCACAATTTACTTGTGAGTAATAGTCATCCAGGAACTCCACAGGTAGAGCAATTTCTTCATAGATGTCTCCTCTGCTATTGGTAGCATAGATGTCGTGTGTGTATCTGCTGTTAATTGTGTTGGTGTTTCCCAAGCCGTACAAATCCCCTGGGTTGCCATAGGGGCTGTCAACCTCCGTTGTGCCAAAATTGCCATCACGCCGCAGTGTATTTGTCGATTCACTGTAGACTCCAGTGGTGTGATGAGTGGTTGTGATCTTGGTTGCTTTTGTGTTGCTGCCATTTATTGACCCCCGTTTCCCGGTTATTTTTTCAGCCATTATCGGAGAACTGAGGAGGGGCACCTCCTACAAGAAGTAACATTGTCACTGTCAGCAGTTCATCATCTTATCGACCACTAACCATTATTTGATTTGTTTTTTGATGTATGCTCATTTAATTTCTATATCTTTTACAATTATAGATTCATGTTTTCATTCAAATCAAAGTAAAACATCCAATCAATGGTTAGAACATATACAGCTTCCTTTCCTTTGTTTTGTTTTTTCTCCAATGCTCACCTTATCCTCTCCCTTCCCCTCTGTATGGTAGGATATTAGGTACTCCTTAGCACTGAATGGGAGGTCAGTGAACTGGTCAGCGAATGTCTTATCAACACCGCCACACCGACAGAATATCAGCATGAGAAGTACAACTGCAAACAGGAGAGAGTACGAGGAACAACAGGCCCAAACACATTGATACCAATCCATTGACCACAATCCAACTGGAAATACTGTGAGTTTAATAGTAGGAAGGGAACGTGGATCACTTTACTTACGAAGCAGCAAAGCCATGCCTGCCAAGAGAGTGCTAATGGCTGCATTGGAGATGTGGGTGGAGGTTGCCTTTCGCTGGACTGGCCCCATATGACATCTCTCTTTACCCACGCAAGTGCACACCTCAACCTTGAAAATCTCATCGGATGGGCAGGACAAGCCCTTCTCGTCAGCCACCTGCACCTTCAGCTCGTACACACCGGGCCACAAGGCGTCATGAGAGTGCAGAGCCGCTGTTGTGTCTGGGGAGAGGGGGGATTGGGACAAGTTTCCTAAACAGTTCCTTAAGAAATGCCGGCAGCCACTTTTCAAGGAAATCTCTGGAATTTCTCACCGTTCATTTGCTCCACCTCCCAGTGGCCCGTAGTCCCTTCTTTCATCACTTTGAAGCTGAACGGAGCGCTGTTGGGTTTAATGTCCTCGTCGAAGCCAGTGACGTACACAGTCTTTTCATCATCGCACAGTTTCTCATAGGTGGTGGTTAGAGTAGGGCAATGGTCATTGGCGTCCTTTACTTGGATGGCTATGGTTCCCGTGGCGGTTTTAGAAGGCATGTCTGAGGACAGAAACAGCCGGTTAGGCTTAGTCATAATATAGTGTATGATTAGTTCCAAAACTTCAGATAAATCAGAGGTGTTGTTGTTGAGTGTACAATGCTTCGAACCAAGATGGTGTATTAAGAATTTGATCTAATCCCGCTGCGTCAGAGGTTTTCTGACAAGTGAGCATACGCCCTGCATGTGGACCCTGCTGGACAGGTTCTGTCATAAAACTTTGGAACATAAATCATTCCTGAGCACAGCTTTTGCCTAAAGCTCCTCTCATACATGCAAACAAAAATATTTCTTGCAAAATAAATCTCATGTTAAAAGCTATTTAGTCTAATGACTACAATTGCTGATTGTAATTCTAAAAGATAGGTAACACAAGCTTTTTTGGGGTCTACACTGTATTTTAAACGACTCTAGTATTTACCTTGTGTCATGCAGAGGATCTTGGCGTAGTACGTCCCATTCTGTAGGAATTTGGATTCTCGGTCCGGCATCTTGTTGAGTTTAATCTGAGCAGTCACTGGGTCCACAGTAATCCAGTTGTCTGGGTCATACGCCTTGGCATAGCTAAGAGGCCCATGCATGAATAACACAGCATTTTAATATTCTGTTACATTTCTTGAGGTTATCAGCTAAGCAGTATATTTTATGGAAATGAATCATATTGCCCTTTACTGACTGTTCACCCTTTTTGGATAATAGTTGTAAGATTCAACAATATCTGCAAAAAGTACTTTATTATCATTAGTAATGCAGTTTTGGTATTCAATAAATAGATTGTTGGTCATATTGGGATACATAAAGTATAGCACATTACAAGGTGTTTGGCATAGAACATAAAGCTAACTACAGGAAAGTGACCAAATTCATACTCATCAAAAGTTGGTGGGAATGTTGACACATTTCTATAAAACCTTTTACAGGCATAGTGTGATCATTCCAATAACAACTTGACTAACTTGACATTCTCAGCTTGCTTTCCCGTGTCCGAGTCAGTAGCAGCAAATGTTGTGATCACTCCATCCGCTGGCATTTCCGCTGGGTCCTCAGACACATCAACAGGCTTGGTGGTCGGCTTGAACTTTGGTCCCTCTGGCAGGTTGTTTACCGCGATCTTAATGGGATAGCTCTGGCCCGAAGGTTTCGGTTTAGGCTTGGGGCCAACACCAGGCTTGAGGCCGACCCCAGCCCCGGGCCCAAGCCCAGGCCCAGCCCCAGGCTTAAGGCCGACCCCAATCCCAGGACCTGGTCCAGGCTTAACCCCAACCCCTACATCTGCACCAGCATCTAATCCAGCATCTAATCCCGCATCTAGTCCCAGATCTAAACCAAGATCCAACCCCAAATCTACTCCGATTGGCTTTCCTCCACCAGCCCCTGCACCTGCACCTGTGCCTGCGCCAGCACCAGCACCAGCACCTGCGCCCGCTCCCCCACCCCCTCCTCCTTCTCCTACGTGCACATCCACATCCATTGACACAGCACTCCCTTCTACAAATGGAGCAACATTCTCAATAAGCAACCCGAGTTCTAGTTTCTGGACATCCTCAAAATCAACAGCCTGTCATTTTGAGTTTAAAAAGAAACAGAAGGGACACACAGCAGAAGTAAAATACATATATTAGTATGAAAATAAAAACGCACATTATTCTGTACATGGTAGAGCGATTCAGACGTTTTAGCTCCTACTTTGAGAAAGGTATTGATTCAAAAACCTCACAGAGTAGGGCAAGTACTTGACAGAAATGTAGTTTACAATTTCTTTATTACCTTAATCAGCTTCAAAACGCCCTCATTGGTTTTTCTGTCTGTCTCAATGGAGAACAGTCCATCCTCGTTTCCTTTTTCGATGTGGAAGACTGCCACCCAGTTATCTGTGTGTTCTTCGTCTCTGTCGAGGGCTTTCACCCTCAACACAACGACATCGGCAACATTTTCATCCACGGTGCCGTCATACTAGGGAAAGAAACCGAGACCAATAACAAATGATAAAAAAAAAAACGATTTGGCTTGTTGAATGTAATGCTGAGTTCAGAGTTGTTGGAACAAATGTATTTACCTCTTGTTTTTCAAGAGTGGGAACGTTGTCATTGATATCCAGGACGCATATCTCCACTGTCCCAGTCCCTGTATTCCCCCCGGCTGCCCCACCCATGTCTGTCCCTTTGACAACTAGTTTGTAGAAATCATGAGTCTGATGGGGAAAAACAGAAAAAGTCAAAACGTAAACACTATAGATCCTTTCAGGTCAAAGCGTTGTATCTAATAATTCCAATCAAACACAAAGGTTGTTCACCTCTCGGTCCAGTGTGTCGTCTTTAACATAGAGTTTTCCTGTGTCCTTGTGGATGGTGAACATATATCCAGATCCCGCTGGCTCCTGACTAATGATGGAGTAAGCAATCTGAGAATTGATTGTTCCCGCCTGATCACGATCCTTTCCCTGTATGTGCATTACATAGGCACCTAACAAAGAGTCACAGGAGGAGACACCAGAAAGGTTTATTCAAACTTTGTTCTGCAGGTTCTCAACATGTTTCTAGTTTTGAGAGGATGATGTGCCCTGTTGTATATTGGTGAAAATATTCTCTATCTCTAAGTACAGATTCTACAAGACAAGAGGTACAAAATAGTTACAGTAATATTTCACAGTCTTATTTGGTTTGTGTAGTGGTTCAGGGCAAACACATTTGTACTATCATTTATTTCCTTATAATTATATATTTATTGTTCAAGTAGATCCAAACGTTCTGTGTTAATATACATAAATTAACCTATTCCCTATTCATTTACCTTTTTTGCTCCTCTCTGTAACTTTGCCAGAGTGCAGCTCAAAGTAAGGAGGGTTATCATTCTCATCCAAAACGGTCACCTGCAGAGGAATGTGCTCCTCAGCCATAGACCCATTGTTGTACTTGGCAACCCCGCTCAGCTGTTCAGAGAACACATATATGCATTTGTATCACGTGTCACACATTGAACAGTTCTGTCAACGGATGTGGATTGTGTTTACCGCAAAGCCTTACGTTATAGACTGCAGTCTCCTCACGATCGAGTAGTCTAGTAACACGAACAAAACCCGTGACGGGGTCGACAATAAATAGATTGACGGGTGCCTGGTCTGCTCCTTTCCCAGTTAGAAAGTATTCCACCTTTTCATTCATGTCCATGTCAGAGCGGATCTGTTCACAAAGGACACTGAGAAGTCGGCAGGGGATTTTGGAATATTTTTGGCTCTGCCTTATTTTTTTTGTAGGCCTAACCCACTTGGCCATCACATAATCAATCTAATTATATATTGGCTAGAAATGTCTGATCAAAATGGGTTTTATAATGACTCAGTTGATGTGTTCTTGTCCTCCGAATATAAATGACAAACAAGATCACACAGTATTGCTGGCTTGACAAGAAACAAGTAAATTGAGTCATGCTTGTGGACTAACACAAATTTCAACATCAACTAACTGATTCTTCATCAAGCTATGCCAGCGAGGTATCAGAAACCTGTTCCTGGTTTCAATGCTTTACGCGTTTTCCATTTCAGCCAATCCAAGAATTACAAATGGATGCCAGGTGTTTATAGGTCTCATTATCCAACTGAAATTATGTGTATGGGTAATAAAATGTTTAATGGCATGTGTTACAAGATTTTATTTACCTTGGCAATGAATTCTCTCTGCGTATAGTCAGTGTTTTCTTTCAGTTTGGCAGGTGGTAGGATCCATTCTCTCTTTCGTCTTCTGGACCTATTTCTCCTCTCCACCTCTGCACTGACGATCTTTAGTGAACAAATACAATTCAGCATATTATTCAGGCCTAATAAAGTCCTCATAAGAAACATACAAAACATATTCTGTACAAAAATGCAAAATGAGGTTGACCAAAGTAACATTTGTTAAAGCATGTAGACACAGTTATTAATGTTCCATATGTTTTTAGATTTTAGGCTACTAATGAATGAACACAAAGTTGAAACAAAGGGTTTGAGGTTTTCAGAAACAGTTTTCAGAGGCAAATTAATTGAACGTAGTTCAGCAGTCAAAGATTTCAATACAGCCAGCAGATTCTATTACTTTTCAAAAAACCTTACATTCAAATCTAATAAAGACAACACTGCCTCCTTATTTCTTTATTGTAACTGATTTGATAGATATGTATGCTTTGCAAAGTTGCTATTTGTATGGCAGATTAGTACATTTATTTCAAGTCAAGTAAATTTTTTAAGTCGGACCCAGGAGAACTGTATGTTATCCAACAAAATAGCATACAAGATGAAACCAGATCTACCCTCTAACTCTTCCTGACAGACTCGGACACACACACAAGCACTCTCCTTTCACATGTATGTGAAATATTTCTTAAGGGAACCTTACGCACACAGAACATGTTCTAACTCCCATTGCTGTGAATGGATGTGAAATGGAACAACACAATGGTAATGTGTTTGTAAGAATTCATCTTTTTTACTGTGTATCAATCAGGTGTTTTTCTCTTTCTATCTTTACTGTAATCTGACATTTTATTCCCTTATATATCGTCTTAAATTATCTATCAAGTTTCTTTTCAATTTCATTTTATTTGTATTTTTAGGTAATGATGGTCATTTTTGTACTTGTACAGTTATCAGATTTAGTCTGCAAGGATATATTACATATTATTATATTTATAAAGGTTAGCTGTTTTGAAATGAGGTTTGTGTATAAACTGATATTGATTTATGATTGAGTGATTGTTTTGCTGTAACTTTGCGTATTTCTTTTTACACTGAATGATATAAAAAGAAATCCAAACCTAATAATAGATTAAAAGGGCCCTGCATGAGCTAATAATAAATCACTAGATAGAGAGATAGATAGATAGACAGATAGATTATCCACTTTGACATTTTTGTGTGTTTGTCTGAAAAAAAATAATAGTTTAAGTAATGTAATGTTGTTTAGGTGTCTAAATTCAGAGAAGTTTCTCAGAAATGTACACCATCACTCCAATTCTACGTCTTAAGTGTATTGTGATCAAGAAGAATATACAGACTTTAAAACACATTTAGATTTTAAAATGGTTTACTTAGTTTTTTTTCTTGGAGTATTTAAAAATTTCACACCAATGTTTTTAAAGTGCTATGCTAGCGGTGGTGTTTACATTTGGGGTTACTTTGGTGCATTAGAACCTGGAAAATATTTTATAATAAAATAAACGTTTGTCCTGTCTATCTGAGAATTTTGTGACACAGACTTAAACTGTTTTTTTGGATCTATGAAATTTCTTAACCTAAAATGTCACAGAAATAAAATTATTCTCTGTTAGGACGTTGGCAAAAGGTACTTTATAGTGCCACTTAATAAGTGCAGAACAACAAAAGCAACTACACTGCTTGGCTATAATTGTGGGTAGTTTTCTGAGGAGTGTTTGGAATGAAAAAAAAATCTAAATATTGGGTTTTATTCAGGGCTCCTTAGAAAATGTTCTGTGGAAGGCCTGCTACCATTTAGGGCAAAACATTTTCAAAAATACAAGACGTTTCAGAACGTTCACAAACCATCTTTCATCATTGTAAGTCCTACGGCACTTTGCCAGCTTGGTGTACACTTCTTTTTGTCTTTATTCATATTGCACACATCAACATTAACGTTGAACCAGCTACTTTCTAGGTTTTCATGGGTCACATGTTCTTTCAAAACACAGTCAGCCACTTATTAACTAGGCCCCCACGTGGACCCTAGATTCCAAGCTTTCATGTGTGGGCCTTTCTGTACGCATGCTGCTAAAACCTGTATTATGGAACATAGTTGCAAGCGTCCACTGAAAACAGGAACATTTTGTCCTTAGGTGTCATCCCCTCTCTGCTTTGCAGAGGACACAAAAGCTGTTTGGACATGCCACTTTTCACATAGTTTTAGAGTAGCCCATTTATATAATGAACTATACTATCTGTGATGGAATTATGAGATATGAGAGATTCAAGTTTGTTAAGCTTCTAACACTGCTTTTAGCCTACTCTCACTTTCAATTCTTTAACCTTTTAAGCAATTGAGGTCTCCCTTTAAGTTTAGGACTATGACCGGTGTAACAATTATGTCAGTGTGTTACGAAACCCAAGTCTTTGCAATCATGTGAATCACACTTATTGTCGAAACTATCGTCTGAAGATAATAGGTGACATACATGTCACTTAGCACTTTGCCCCAGGCATTTACAGTTCTGAACGGCACACAATCCCAATTTGCTCTCGTGTTACTCATTTACAGTCAACTGATTGCACATGTCCCTCGTCTTGTGTACAGGGTGAATGTTTCATCCGACCCTTTGTAATTTTAAACCATGCAATCAACAAATCTCAAACATGCCTTATCAAGAATGATAACTCTTGGTGGTAAAACGCCATCCAATTAACCCGGAGCATCAGAGATTCTCCTGTAACAACAGGCACACTGACTAGCACAGAAATAAATATGGGATACAAACAAGGAGATGCATGTCAGTCGGACGGGGTGCTTACCAATGGCAATATCAGAAGCAGCAGCAAGCACAGTCCTGAAAGGTAGCCCCTAGCCATGGCTGCTTAGAAAATTCAGCATGTAGAGGTCTGCAAGCAATTTCTCCCTTTTGTCGTTGCTCAGAATGGCCATGAAGTAAACATGTTTTGTGAGGGGGGTAAGTGATGGGTGAAGAGAGGTGCCTTAAATACCTACTCCTTGAGACACACCTAAGTGATCAAACATGACTCCCCCCCTCCCCCCCCCATTCTGCCGTCACCCTCCAGTTGCTGTAACCACACCCCAGCCCCGCTCCCTTGCACCAATAACCCCCTCTCCCCAAATACACTCTTCCTATAGTTTACCCCTCCCTTTCTTGCTCCCATAGTCCCTCCCTCTGGATATATTTCATAAAGGTGTGAATGTAATTTCACAGCGTGGGTGGGGGCATGGTGTCTGCTGGCAACACTGCAAGCCAAGTGAATAAACTGGCAAACTTTGAAGTAGGTTAAGCAATTGTCCTTTCTTTAAGCTTCCTGTTGAGATTTAATTCTTCTACTTTACTACTTCTACTTTTGCATCAGTCAGGAAAAGACATTTAGAGACAATGAGTTCAAATGTTTGCATGTAAGGAGAAAGAAACAGAACGCAGTTAGGAAGGGCATGCTTGTTTTCACTCAGACTAGACTCATCGTTCCCATAAAAGCATTGTGTTCCTTGTCCCAGTGTTCCTTGTCCTTCTGGGTGGGGGTCAGCAGTTACATTTGTTTTGCCTTTGCAAGCTGATGGATAGCTTGTAGCCTCGGGGCTGTGGTCTAGGGGTGAGAGTTCATTATCTAGACCTGAGGACTATCTTTTAAGTAACAATGTAGACATTAGGGGCAACTTAGGTCCTAGGGATTCATGACACTTATTGGTGCTCAATTGCATATGGAATCTTGAGAAATGTTGTGACTTGTTAAAACACATACTCAGGTCCACTAGAGAGCGCTCTTGTCTTTAATGAACTTGCAGTGCAGTTAAAGAAAATGTATACATTTTCCCTTTATGAGTCAAAGACTAAATACATGCTGTTCTCAAGCATCAAAAAGTCAGATTACAAGGCATATAATAATTGCTCCCTAAATAGAGCCCAAAATGAACGTGTTGCAGCTTACAAATACTTGGAGGTTTCACTAGATGAAATGTTGTCATTTAAGATTCATGTGCTTGAAATAATAAAGAAGGTGAAGAGCAGACCTGAGCTCCGCTGTATACAGTATAAGATTGTGCATTTCTCTTAAAAACAAAATGCACAAAGCCCCAACTAAAGTCCCTTAACGCAGTTCACCACAGTGCTTTGTGTTTTGTAACTGGGGATAGTTTTAGAGCTCATCATTACACCATATAAGAAAGTAGGAGAGGTGATGGGAGAGAAAAACATTTGCTTTTTTATTGTTTACAAGGCATTGCTGGGCAAGTTGCCTTTGCCTTCCTTTTTAAAACATAAATCCAGTAGTGATAGGACACGCTCACAGGACAATCTCAACCTTGAGAGCCAGTTTTTGGCCTTGGATAAATGGAACAAGATTCAACAGGTTTTGAAAATAGAACAGTTTGTTTCAGCTGAACAAGTAAAAATCGTATTGGAGGTAATGGGAATTATAGAGTGTTCTTGTTTTGGTTGAAATTTAAAATATTGTACAATAGTGTAAATATTGTGAAACATTTTTATTATTTGCTTATTTTTATATTCTTCATGTTTGTTTAATTGTTGTAATTTATATATTCTGCCAGGGCTCTACTGGAAAAGATACCTAGTCTCAGTTGGTTATCACTGTATAAATAAATACATATAATATTCATACATAAAACATACATGAGAACCAATTCTTGCTTTCTACAACCTGAACAAAATGGAAAGGAAACCATCCTTATCTTTTTTTCCTATACATGGCTTGGAAATTGATTATCAAGACAAACATCGTTGTTTTTTTCCCCACATGATTTATTTAATGTAAAGTAAGTAGTATTTTATCATAATTATCATAATTTCATTATAAACAAAAATAAAACATTGTTCATTTAACTTTTATATGTATGCTCAGTATGCAAAGACTTTCCACAACCAAAAGGTAAAATTTGCCTGAGAGAGGAGAAATAACATTAGCGGTTCAAGGTTCTATCAAAAACATGCATTACACACCACCTAAAGCAATTCCTGAAAGGCAAGTGCCAAAAATAAATCTCACACAAGACAATGCAATGATACGTTTCCCTGCAAGTTTTCTTTTACAGAGGTGCCCCTCTGCTCAAAATAATATATGTTAGGTTAGTGTGCAGTAATGTTGGCCATTTGCTCCTCGCTGACCTGAACTCCGTTCCCATACTTTTCCACCAACACCATACCCCCCATGCTGACTCTTCTGGTTGACACTGGACCTTTGGGGGATCCTTCAAAAGCTTGACTGAATGGGACCGGACCCATACTTGTAGGACTCTCCACAATGATGTACCCAGTGCCTTCCACCAGCCCACCTTGACAAACCATCTGGTTTGTCTTCACCGGTTTGACCTTTCCATCGGCCAGCCGGAAATTTGTGGCCTCCGTGAATGTCCCCAAAGTACCAGGATAATGGTTCCTCTCAGCGCCACCACTTACTAAAATTGTCTGGCCTAGCCCTCCACTTCCCATCAGAACCACATTCTCTCCCCTGCCCAAAGTGACGTGGCCTGGGCCTCCGGATATTAGCCTTGCCCCTCCAGCATGCTTCTCCTCCACAGCAAGCATCCTCCCACCCCTTTCCAGGTTAGAATTCAGGCCACCTAACACGCTTGTGGTGTGCTCTCCTTGTATGGTGTGGGACACTGCACCACCAGTGCTGCCACTGACCAGGAAAAAGTTCTGCATGTCGGCTGCAGCCGGTCTCTCTGCTATTAGCATTGTGCTGTGAACTTGGGGCTCCACTATGTACTGGATGGGCTGCATCATGGGGGCAGCAGTGAAGTACACAGGCTGCGGCTGTTGCTGCACCAGGATGGTCTGAACTGGTGATGGCAGAGTGGAAGACCCACTGACATTGGTAACCGTGGTGACAGGGCTGGTTGGCACTGTTTGAGTGACAGTGGAAGTGCTAGTGGACAGCTGTCTGTGGTCGTTGCTGATAGAGGACCTGTTGACACTGTGATTACCAAGGGAAGAATCGCTGATGTCAGTATGGTGGTTGACAGCTGCACTCTGTCTATCGATGCAGGTCGGTTTCGACTCGGCCCTGTGTCGAGCGTGGGTCACGGCGATCAACTCCACATCTGGGGTCGGTCCAACTTCTGGGCCGCAGATTTCAGCCAGGGTCTTGAACTTGGGCCCCAGGTCGTTGAGAAACTGGAGGTTGTTGTCTGACTCCAGGAGGCTGCAGCAGCCCACCGAGCCCACAGGAGAGCCCTGGCCCTCGTAGTCGTACACCAACAGACTGTCCTTGTTGGGGTGGGTTTCTGCCGCACAGCTCGCCTTCTGTAGAAACACACCAAAAACAAACAACTTATATTAAACAACAGTTTCAGAATATCTGTTCAAACTAGGGACAAGAGTTGACATTTCTTTAAGAATAAAGAAAAAAGGAAATGTATGATAATGAAGGCCCCAAAATAACTAGCTACAATCCGGGGGAGCTGCAATTTACCTGAGAGTAATATTCCCAAAGGTAGCTTTCCGGAAGCGCGATGCCGTTTCCTGCCTCTGCGCTTTTGTACCCACTGTAGCTGTTTCCTTGGAACTGGCCCATGGTCATACCCCCTCCATTGATATTATAGTTCATATTGCTATGCTCATTTTTTACACCATAGAATCCCCCGCCTATAGTGGAGGAAGATGGGCCTCCGATTGTTTCAACCCCATAAAATCCATTGGCTCCTCCGGACCCCATCGTTCCCATGCCACCAGCCTTGCCCATTCCTCTGTCCACTTCCATTGGGATAGGCAGCAGGGGCACTTCCTGTAAATGGACCAGCGACATATTAGCACAGAAAACAACAACACCCCCCACGCTCCCCCTGTCTGTGGTAAAAGAGGAGGGAGTCGTGCCACCACAGAATGGCCTTACCGTGTTGTTGCCCGGTCCCTCGGTGTGGTAGGCTATGAGGTGGTCTTTAGTGTCGAAGGGCATCTCGGTAAAGCCCCCTGGCAGTGTCCCCGGTCCTCCACATTTGCAGAAGAGAGCCAGCAGAGGTATGACTGTGTGCAAGAAAAAAGGATTCGATTAGGGGGTTGATGTGTGAGTTGAGAAATTGATAAAAGATATTACCACACTAAGCTCAATTTCATGCCATACTCACACAACAGCATAAGAGCTCCCAGGAGCGTGAAACCTAATCCCAGCTTTCCAAATTGGACTGATGAATCTTTGTAAGGCAAGGCTTTGCCATCAATCCCTGTCCCTGCCCCGGTGTCACAGGACCTGCCCTTGGAACAGGTGCACACCTCGAGTCTGAGTTTCTGGTGTTCGGGACAGGCCAATCCCTGCTGGTCCTGGATGAGCAGGGTGACGTCATACACACCGGGCCACAAAGGCTCCAGAGTCCTCAAGGAGGCACTGGTGTCTGAAAGGTAACAGCAAATTGCATTACATGGAGGTCCAACAACCAAAAGCATTATATGATTAATGACATTATACATTAATACTAATATCTAGATTATCAAATTGCATGTATTTATTCAATCCCTTATTTGTCATAATTATTATGAAAAATCAGACCTATCGGTTTTCGCACGTTTTACTAATCCACCTTTAAATAATCTGTAAAGTATGTATTTGTGTTAATCATTTACTTTATTTATTATTGCATGATTATTCATCCATCCATTTATGTGCATTTTATGTGTATCTCGCTTATGGTAGCAGATCACAAGTAATCTGTTTACCAAAATGAAGTCGCATTTTACATTTGAGCTTTTGTGTAATCATTACCCTTGCGCAACTACTATACGTTAAGGCATTAGGCCTTTTCCAGTTCTGGAAAAAAGTTTACCTTAGTTAAAAGATTCGCAGCGCAGTGAGTGTAATTAGGCAAGAAGTCAAAAATACTCATAAAGTAACCGGTTAATGTTACACATTTTAATTCTTGACTCAAATTGCATTACAATGTAGGAGGTGTGTCTACCATTGAGTGGGTCCACCCTCCATTTCCCTCTAGTCTCCCCAGGCACCAGGCTGAAGTGGAAGGGGGCTCCATTGGGCTGTCCATCCACATCATCAGCTGTGATGTTGACCGACACTGTGTAAGAGCAGACATACTCCAGTGTGCTGGTCAGCTCGGGGCAGTTGTCATTCGAGTCCCCAACCTGCAGGGCAATGGTCCCTGTGGATGTCTTAGTGGGGAAGTCTGGGAAGGAACACGATCATCTTCATAGAAGGCCACATGGAAAGGACATTCATACCACATTTCTAGTGATCTTTGACTTGTTGTATGAATGTTATTTAAGTACCAAACCTAAGTAATGTGATTTCCCCAAACTTACCATTTGTCATACAGAGCACCTGTGCGTAGTATGTCCCATTTTTCAAAAATGGCGATTCCCTATCCGGTACCTTCTTGAGTTTAATCTCAGCCGTCTTTGGGTCAATTGATATCCAGTTGTCAGGGTCGATCCCCTTAAGATAGCTATGGTTAAAGGGGACGCACAGAGAATGTCTTGATTTCTCGTTTCAGTCCTACTATACACACTGCATGTCTTAATTCAAACAATAACAAATTGGGTCATTCCTCATAGTAGAATGTGATGTCAGTTGCTTTGTTTCATGCATATTCACTAAGCCTAATTCACATAATGAAAAATGAGAGTTGTCTTACGTGACGTTCTCAGCAGGCTTGCCAGTGCTGTCGTCAATGGCAGGGTAGACAGTGATGACTTTGGATACAGGACTGTCCGCTGAATTTTCTGATACAGGAACAGGCTTTAAGATGGGCTTAAAGGAAGGCGGTTCAAGCTGGTTCACCACCGCAATATTCACTGGATAGGTTTTTCCTTTCATTGGTTTCTTCTTTACAGGGACTTTGGACCCCGCAGGCATTGCTGCTCCGCCCCCAGTCCCTACTCCTGCTCCTGCTCCTGCTCCTGCTCCTGCTCCTGCTCCTGCTCCTGCTCCTGCTCCTGCTCCTGCACCCGCCGCCGGCCCGGCCCCTGCTCCTGCCCCATCACCTTCCCCCGCCCCCGCCCCATCACCATCACCTGCTCCTGCACCATCACCTTCATCTGCTCCTGCTCCTGCACCTGCTCCTGCTCCTGCACCTGCACCTGCTCCTGCACCTGCTCCTGCTCCTGCACCTGCACCTGCTCCTGCACCTGCACCTCCATCCCCACCCCCAGCCACTTCAACCAACGGTACTTTGTTGACCACTGTCACTTTCAGCTTAATATCCGGATTTTCCTCAAAATCGACCGGCTGAAAAAACAAAATAAGACACTTTTAGATTGTGTTCACCTGAGACTGTGCTAAAGTTAGTTCTGGACTTAGTATAAGCAATGCAAACAATTTATGTTGTTCCCAGTCAACACGGAGATACTTCAGATGATAATCAGCGAATTAGAGTTTGCTGTTACCTTTTCCAGGATGAGAACTCCCTCGTTTGTCTTGGGGTCAGTTATAATGCTGAAGATCCCGTTTTCGTTCCCAGACACAATGTCAAAGACTGCCAGCCAGTTGTCAGTTTTCTCCTCGTCCGAGTCCAGAGCCTGGAACCTCATCACCTCCACTTTGGCTGTGTTCTCAACGATGCTCCCTGAGTACTGCACCAACACACATGCACACAGACACACACACGAGACACAACACACTTGGTTTCCCAATGTACACTAAATTGGTGCCATTGGGGGCCATGGTTCTCATGTCCATAAAAGGGCCTTGGCTCATTGACTTCCTGTACAGTATTGAAGCATGTTCGTAATCCTTAATAAAACACAAAACATTTGTTGGACGAATTATAGCAAATTTTCTAACCTGATCTTTTTCCAGGTACGGGATGTTGTCATTGATGTCAAGCACCACCACCTTTAGAGCAGTGTTTGCTGTTTGGCCATTCGCCGCTCCATCCATATCAGCTGCTTGAATAGTCAACTTGTAAGAGCTCTGAATCTGCAATACACATACAAAGTTTACATTTCAATAATCTTTAAAGGACAGGACTTGGTAAGCATGATGTACAGTCAATGACTGAGGTCCACTGAACCTCTCGATCAATGTGTGGGTCCTTCACGTAAACGGATCCTTTGGCCCTGTCTATGGAGAAGAGCATGGGTCCATTTGGTTCCTGCTTGATGATTGTATAGGCAATCTTTGAGTGGGGGGAGCCGGGCTCGTCAGCATCAGTGGCCGTCACCTTGGCCACCAACGTGCCTGGGGTGGGGAGAGAGGCAACAAATCACTGTTGGAATGAGGCCATTGGAAATTTCACACACTAGTATTATACTATAGGCTACATTTTATGGACTATGATTGAGTAAGCGATGAGTGAGATGGCCATAAAGAGATGAAAAGGCGTGCCTTGTCTTTCATAGTAAAGTGCTGAAAATGTCTAATGAAGTGTTGATACTTGTTCTCGTGGCACAAATAAGACGAAGCCAACTTACCTGTCGGGCTAGATTCATTGACTCTGCCCTCAGGCACAGGATCAAACACTGGAGGATTATCATTCTCATCCACTACTGTAATTTTTAAGTCAATTCTGTCCTCCGCTCCGGTGCCATTGCGGTATTTTGCCACTCCAGTCAACTAAAGTGCAGACAGATCAAGAGCAAATATTGAGTATGCATGGAAAATGTTAGCATATATGTAACAGTCACAAGATGCATCACTGTTTTGAATGTCCTTTTAAACATCTCAGCCATGTTTTCATTTTAAATATGCATGTTTTAGTTTTAAATTTCTTTGATTTGCACGTGTGGTTTTGCGGTGTTGATTTGGTGCTTATTGGCTGATTGTGAATGTGTCCTGTTTTTAATTAGATTTTATGTTGCAGGTGTGCTGTTTCTACCCCATATGACCTGGTGTGGCATGTTGGAAATGAGCCAGTTGGGGTTTGTCTCAGCATGGGAGAAGGTGGACATACTGGATCTTAAATAGTTTATTGACTTTTAGTTACAACTCGTGTTATCATCCAGTTTTGATCGGTTAAGTGGTAAGCACTTCTTTCATGGAGATTGTCGTGTCTGGAACGCGCACAACTAGTTGTAGAATTTTCATAGTAAAATTCTCTAATGTAGTTTCCCATCCGACCCGTGCTGTCCCAAGCTATTGATGATGTTGGTTGTTTTTTTACATGGCTGATTTATCTTAATGTTGTTGCATATCATTTACCGTTTTGGGTCAGATGTTTGGCAACATACTCCTTCATCTTACTGTAGTAACCTGCAGCTTTTAAATTAAGTGTCTCCCTCTTAAAACCAACAAAGGGAGTGGCGTGATCCGTTGTTCCTCCTTTTATGCTTAAAGATTAGCCCTTGGTTACATATGTGAACCCACTATTTGGAATTTGATGCAATATTAGAGGAGCATGGACTCACCAAGTAGGCGTCTCTCTCTTCCCGGTCCAGGATTCCCCGTATGCGAATCAGGCCTGTGTCTTCTCCCACTACGAACAGGTTTAGAGGAGGCTTGTCGGCTCCTGCACCAACCAGAGTGTAGTACATCTTTTCGTTGAGGTCCATGTCAGACCTTATCTGAGAGGAACCGTACGAAGACAAAGTCCTCAATGCGAAGTTGACAGTTATAGACTGATTCCAAACTGGCTACAACATGTACAACCTAGTGAAAAAGGAGGTGCTATACTGTAATAGAAGACCTACTTTGGCAACAAAGGCTCTTTTGGTGTAGTCCACGTTTTCTTTGAGAGACTGGGCTGGAATG
Source organism: Galaxias olidus (assembly GCA_026901105.3). Lineage (NCBI taxonomy): Eukaryota > Metazoa > Chordata > Actinopteri > Galaxiiformes > Galaxiidae > Galaxias > Galaxias olidus. Next base: position 34,693 of record JAPMUY010005365.1, on the reverse strand, counting down.
ACCCACTCCCTTCGTTGGCGCCTCAGTTGTTTGTGCATGGAGGAGCTGCCATGTGCCCAGTCACCACTGAGCTGCAGAGGGGAACACGACATGGCAACATGTAAAACGCTGTCAATAAGCAGAATGCTGCTTTTGATAAATGAAGCTGTGTACCGCCATTAACATAAGGATTTGGTATTTTCATTAAGTTTTTCCTTAATGTCTTGTTGTCTGGGGATGACCCAACTCGTTCAGATAGTCTGGGCGAGCTGGGACATTCCCTGGAAACAGCGAGTTTGCAAAACAGCAAAGTAACTTAACTATCCATTTGTACATGTGGCACACTATCATATTGAATGGGTTAAGATGTGAATATCTAACAGAAAATAATTTCTTTGCCATTTCTGAAATGAAAGTGTTCGCTAACGTGACTGCTTGTGGTATTTCATTGGATGTTATTTTATGTACTATTGTAGAGGACACCACCCCACATAGTGTTGAAATCACATTTGTCAAAATTATCATTACACAAACGCTACCCTGCAATTTATTTGTCCTGGATTTAATGTCTTGGCCTACTGAGATAGATATTTCACCTGACGAGTTAATGAGCACATTCAATCTGCTGAAAGTAACTTCAGGAAGAGAAAGTTTTGCGTACATTTTTCCAAATGGCCATATATTTTAAATTCATAAGTAGCCTACCACTATCAAGTTGTTCTACGAATGTCCAATTCAACTCTGTCATCTTAATCACAGGAGTGTGGTTGCAAAACAAGAAAACAAAGAGTCCAAAGGAGAGGCAAAGAAGTATTTCATTAACTGGTAACAGCTATCAGTGACTGGTAATAGTAACGGTGGAGCAGTAGAAACTGTAATGGTTCCTGCTTCATGATAATAAAAGCAGTGGAGGAGACATGGGCAGGTCAGCCTCTGTAGCCATTGCCTTGGCCCCCAGTGTCCCATGGGTGTGGAGAGAGGCAGCCAAACACTGCTGGATCGAGGCCATTGTGAACTTCAAAGACTAGTTTTTCATTGTAGGCTACAGTTAATAAGCGATGATTGAGTGTGCGGTCTGTGAGATTGGCATGTAAATATTAGGAGGGAGGGCCGTGTCTTTCCTACTAACATGATGAGCATTTACATTTGCTACTGGGGCTGGAATAATTGACAAAGTGTTGATAATTGCTCTGTCTTACCATTTAGTTCGGTATTGAAGGTATCATTTAATTGTCTGAGATGACTTGAAATTTTGTAAACATGTGGGTAAATGTGTGCTTGTGCTGGGTGTGTATGTGTGGGTAAAATTTGCAGTATATGTTATTTAGATCTACAAGTGGCTTCGAAATCAGTCTCTAACTATCTAATTACTCAATAAAGGTAAAAAGATACATTGTTAGGAGCAAGAATATGTGGAGATTTTTTTGTATACTAAACAATGAGAAGTCCTTTCGTTATTTTACATATTTAAAAAAAATAAAATTTACTGGTTTAAAGAAATGGACACAGTATGTAATATACTGTTGATTGCTTATATACTGTATACATGTATATTGCATGCATATCTTCTTTTTCATATAGGTTTGTTAAGTAAGAAATTAGGTAAACATAGGATAACCACTTATCTGATGAAGTATTTTTGGATAAACCTAAAACTGACAAGCCGAAAACAAATGACAAATTAACAGAAATTTGTTTTGAGCCGGGGTCATTGCATATGATTGTCAGAGTGACAAGCCATAATTTAGCCCAATTGACATCAATCATAATCTGCAAACAACCTTTTGTTTACAGTGTATATTAGACAGGGAATGCAGTTTGCTCCATAAACAGTATATTTAAAGCCTCCTGATCACAACAAAACCACAAAGCCAGCACACAGAAGAGTATAATATACTAATATATATATATAATAGACTATGACACACACACACACACACACACACACACACATACACAAACACACAAGCAAAATAACTTACCAATAGTATCAGTCCCAGCTTCAGGGTCAGCGTAGGCAAGGAGACCATTTTCCACAAGAAAGCTATAGATCGGATTGGAAAGCTTGGAGGCTATGTTACTGTCGAGTTCTTGACGGAGACGGCTGCTGACGTTGGTGTGTGCAGAGCATCTCATCAAAATCTCAGCTGAATTGTAAATCTCCCAGATGCTAGAGCTGCTCTGGTGAGGGTTTGACTTCACTATGTGCTTGAAAGTTGTTTGATAACAGTTTTGAGTCAGTGAACGTTCCTCTCCCCTACCTTAAGCACTCCCTCCTCTCCTGTGACCACATCCTCCTCCTCCGCAGGCATTTTAGGTTGTGTTAAGGTAAGAAGAGGGAGGAGGAGGAGGAATGTGCAGGGGGGGGGGGGTGCTCCACTATGTCCTGTTAGCATGTCAAGGGACTATAGAGTACATGTGTGCTCAGGTTTCCTTAAAACCCTCAAAGGTATCCAATAATCAAAGGTCAGCCAATCTAAATGTGAGTTCAGAATTTGCATGTAAGAAGATTCTATAGAGTACATACCATTACAGGGTAGGGGACTGTCTGAAAGCTGTCATTACCGTCTGCTGGGTGCTAACACAGTTACAGCAAAAGTGGACATTGTTTTCATAGACCATCCCAGACATTAGGCTATAGGCAACTGTTGTCCAAATACCAAAGGTAGGATGTTTGTTGTCATTTTGCTGTTTAGAATAGAGAACTCTGGTCGTGTGGTTTTTTATGTATTGCTATTTTGAGACATTCTACCACAGATATGGGTGATGGAGGCACTTTCTGTTTATGATACACAAAGCTCTGTCCTGCACTTTCATTCTGGCATTTCTAGAGGTTGTAGAAGACTCATTGCAGACAGATCTTTGGTTTTAAATGTTTTTGTCTTGGTTAAAGAGCTCGTTTTGTGGTGCCAGTAACTGTAATTATCTAAAGTACTGGATATTTTCTTACTCAATATGACTTGTAGTGTTGTATCAGGATTTTCATGGTTAGGTTGGAGAGACTAGTTAAAATATAATTCCATACAAAGGGAAAGATATGTACAGTATGCACAAATCCAGAGACATGCTTGCACAAACGGGCCCACACACATTAAGGTTAAATGACAATGCATTACGTATCAAAAAGTTTAATAATGTAGTGACAAAGCAATCATCCATTATGCAAGCAAACCTCTCTGAAGTCATTGTTACAAACATTAGGAAATTATGTTAGGCAAAGTGCAAATCTATCATCAGCTAATACTTAAAGACATCAAGGCAACATTTGTGTAAATAGGCAGTTTTTGGAATCCAACAGTGCCAGTCTGAATAGCATTAACTTTGGTTGTAAAAGCAATATAAATTCAGACCTGATGTTTTACACATTTGCATTCAGTACAATAGTATTAGCTTCAGATCTTAGATACGATAAGCACCAGTGCCGTGAATGCTCTCAAACAAACTAAACAATAACTCTATATTGTTTCAAACGGACACAACCTTTTATCAATAATAACAGTGCTTTAAAATGTCAAATGATTGAAAAACAAGTTTACAACAGTCCCATTTCCATGAAAAAGCACTAACCATAACAAGAAAGTGGTAATAATTTCTGTCTCAAGATCTCCTTTAACCCACGCAAAAATAATATCTCCAGAGTATGGAGCACATTTCATAACAGTAACATTTAAGAAGCATAGATATATTACAATTTTAATTCAAAACATTCTAAAATAATAACCTTTGAGTAATGTGGTTTCCAAGTGCAAAAAAGGGTGGGGAGGGTGGGAAGGGTTAACACTATGTTCTTGCTAAAGAAGATATCACCAAATTGGTAAACAACTCATCACTAAATCAAAGCTTCTAATAGGGTACACGCTTAATGAGCACTAGGGTCAGCACAAACTGAATACAATCACATAATGCAAAAACAAAGCTATTGTCAGCTTTTAATGATACCATAGCACTTCCACATGAGAAAGAGGTTTTGTGTTTGGCTTGTATCGGAAGAGTTGAGCTGAGCTATTTAACTAGATTGAAACCAATGGAACAAGCATTTTCAAATCAGTTCCCTCTAACCCTAACCCCAAACCTAAAGCCACAGAATTGCATTAACGTCTCTCGTCAAACTGGTCTTTCTAGTTTTCAAGGAAGTTTCCATCTGTGGCCTCTAGTTCTAAATAAATGGTTTAATTAGTTCTCAAGAAATGGCCAAAGATTGTAACCACAAAGCATATTCTGAGAGCATATTATCAAGCAGTAATTCAATATAAAAAAGAATGTATCAACGTCCTAGCTGTCAATAACAACAGCCAACGGTTGAAGTATTGACATCAAACACCAAAGGTCTATTAATGTCACCAAATTACTTTGTACATAAATATTTATATCGACTCAAAGATGATGTATCCAATTCCAGTTAGTTCCTCCAGGGACATCAATCCTGTCAGCCTATCCCCGTCACCATACCTACACCTAGCCAGTTATGACATCACCACGGGATTATGTTATACTTCAAGCCATAAATTTACATCCACATCTTTGCTCCCTATGCTGCAGCTGCGGTGAGCAATACATACACGCTCTGCTGCTTGCTCTTGACATTTCAGCTTTAACCCACCTCTACCCCAGCCCCCACCAGCCTTTTTCCCGTAGTTGTTTATTTTATTACACAGCCTCAGGTAGCGAACACCTGGAACAGCAAGTAGTTGTTGTCAATATTTTAAAATATGACTCTTTTTAGGCTCAGTAAATGGCTATACATGAGTTGTCCTGACTGAAATGGCAGTAGTTTGGACAATGCTAGTTTATAAACAGTAAAATAAAAAATGCAACAGTTCTATCCAAACCCAAGTGTAAAGTGTTGGCCAATGTAAAAAGTCTTAATAGTATCTAGACAAAAAGACAGGCTTTCCCTCTGCCTGCTAGCACAGCGCACTAAAACATGCTGGTGGGCCAGCAGGCACATGAAGTTACATTCTGAGCTTAGAGACTCTCACCATCCCGCTCTATCTACAAACCAGGGCACGTCCACTTACACCTTTCCATTAAAATATACACTTTTGTTTTGTCAGTAAAGTTGCAATAACATGACCTATACAGACCCAACTTTCTGGAAAATAATGCAGTTTGTCTTTTTTTTTCAGGTTTGCCAGGCCATTCAATTATTGAGTGACATTCTGTGTGGTCACAACTCTTTTCTGCTGCACCACCACCTTGCGAGCCTCAGGAACGAGCATGTTTGTGCTGCCGGAGCCACTCACTCCCACCATGGCGCTCTGTGAGCCTGCGCCGCCGTTGCTTGTGGCCTGCTGGCTGTAGAGGACTCGCTGAGAGCCCGAGGGGTCGTTCCTTTGCAGCGTGGATAGAAAGACCCCTCCACCCTCCTGCACTACCTGTCCTCCACCACCACCCTGGCTCTCCATCACCAGCACACTTTGCGACCCCGAGAGGCCCCCGTGCTGCAGGGAGCTGCCCTGCTGCTGTACCCACGCCTGGCCCCCCTGCATCACCTGGCCCCCCTGCATCATCTGGCCCCCCTGCATCACCCGGCCCCCCTGCATCACCTGGCCCATCTCCATGGCCCGGGTGCCAACAGGCACCTGGCGCTCCATCAGCATCATGGGTTGGGAGCCGGAAAGGTTACCCATCTGAATGAGGCTGCCGCTGCCCCCGTCTACGTGCATCCCCCGCCCGCCGCTGCTCTCCACCAGCACCATGCCCTGGCCCTGAGCCGGCCCGTTGGACACCACCCGCGGGCCCTGCAGCATCGTCTGGGACCCGTTGACCAGGATGACGTTCTGCATGTTGTTGTGTGCCTGGGGCTCCACTATGTACTGGATGGGCTGCATCATGGGGGCAGCAGTGTAGTACACAGGCTGCGGCTGTTGCAGCAGGAAGGTCTGGCCCTGGCTGGCCATGCCCTCTCTCATTGTGGCCGAGCGCTCAGATGACTCTCTCACAACAGTCCGCTCCATTTGATTGACAGACGACTGGAGCCGGGGCTGAGGCTGAGGCTGAGGCTGAGGCTGAGGCTGGGGCTGGGGCGGTAGCTGGAGCCGGGGCTGGGGCGGGGGTGGGGGTGGTGGCAGGGGCTCTGGCTGGGGCTGGAGTCGTGGCTGTGGCTGAGGCTGGGGCTTGGGTTGGGCTATGGGCACTGGAGCAGCCATGGAGAAAGCTAGCCTGGGTGGAGGAGGCGCAGAGACCTCGGTTCTGATCTCCTCGCCGCGGCATATTTCAGCCAGGGTCTTGAACTTGGGCCCCAGGTCGTTGAGGAACTGGAGGTCGTTGTCTGACTCCAGGAGGCTGCAGCAGCCCACCGAGCCCACAGGAGAGCCCTGGCCCTCGTAGTCGTACACCAACAGACTGTCCTTGTTGGGGTGGGTTTCTGCCGCACAGCTCGCCTTCTGTAGAAACACACCAAAAACAAACAACTTATATTAAACAACAGTTTCAGAATATCTGTTCAAACTAGGGACAAGAGTTGACATTTCTTTAAGAATAAAGAAAAAAGGAAATGTATGATAATGAAGGCCCCAAAATAACTAGCTACAATCCGGGGGAGCTGCAATTTACCTGAGAGTAATATTCCCAAAGGTAGCTTTCCGGAAGCGCGATGCCGTTTCCTGCCTCTGCGCTTTTGTACCCACTGTAGCTGTTTCCTTGGATCTGGCCCATGGTCATACCCCCTCCATTGATATTATAGTTCATATTGCTATGCTCATTTTTTACACCATAGAATCCCCCGCCTATAGTGGAGGAAGATGCGCCTCCGATTGTTTCAACCCCATAAAATCCATTGGCTCCTCCGGACCCCATCGTTCCCATGCCACCAGCCTTGCCCATTCCTCTGTCCACTTCCATTGGCATAAGCAGCAGGGGCACTTCCTGTAAATGGACCAGCGACATATTAGCACAGAAAACAACAACACCCCCCACGCTCCCCCTGTCTGTGGTAAAAGAGGAGGGAGTCGTGCCACCACAGAATGGCCTTACCGTGTTGTTGCCCGGTCCCTCGGTGTGGTAGGCTATGAGGTGGTCTTTAGTGTCGAAGGGCATCTCGGTAAAGCCCCCTGGCAGTGTCCCCGGTCCTCCACATTTGCAGAAGAGAGCCAGCAGAGGTATGACTGTGTGCAAGAAAAAAGGATTCGATTAGGGGGTTGATGTGTGAGTTGAGAAGATGGGGTAGTAAATACATTTGAACATAGCACTATACTGAGAAGGCATTTGTTTCCTCGAGTAAAGATAAGCCTTCAGGGCGCTGCCCTACTTCTGCGGCTTTTGTTGCCCTCTGGCTTCTCATTGAGTCACAGCTCTGCGCTGACTGAGTGGTGGAGCGAGAGTGGTCTCGCTTCGACACTGTCTTCCGGCTGGAAACTCTTTACTCACGCAGTAGCATCAGTAGCCCCAGGAAGAGAAGGCCCAGGCCCGCCGCTCCCAGCCGGGACCCTTTGGCTATTTTCCCGCACACCTTGTTGTTATCACAGGTGCACACCGCCACGGTCAGCTTCTGCGGGTCGGGACAGTGAAAGCCCTGCTGGTCGCTGACCTCCAGAGCCACCTCATAAGGCCTAGGCCACATGTTCTCATGGGACCTCAGGATAGCCGAGGTGTCTTGAGAGAATTGGGTAAAAACAAAATGTGGAACGCCATGAGTTATCTGGAAGTGTAATTGCACCTGATAAGTGTTCTTGTACAATGCAAAAGTCTGAGCATGGTTTGATTACGCTAGCTTTAAACAGAAAGTACACTGAACTTCATTTGAAGCTAGGTGTGTTCAAAAAGTCAGGTGACACGGAATGTTGTTAATCCTGGGTGGGGACAGAGCAGTATCTGCTGTCAGACTAGTAGGAGTGGTCACGTTGCTATAGGTTGAGCAATCCAAACAGGTACGTCCAGTGGTGACAGCATTCCTCTCACCATTCAGATGTTCGACGGTCCACTTCCCCGTGGTGCCCTCTGGGATGATGGAGAAATTGAAGGGGGGGCCATTGGGGAATGCGTCCTTATCCAACGCCGTCACGTAGACAGCGTTGGAGGTGGTGCACATGTTCTGGACTGTACTGGTCAGTGTGGGGCAGTGGTCATTGAAGTCCTCCACCTGAATGGCAATCCTGCCGGTGGCCGTTGTCGAGGGCATGTCTGCACAGGCACATGGACACACACACAGACATAGGAATGAGGTCGGGATGCAGTATCACATGGTCATAATGCATCCATCCTATATTAATCCATCCTGACTGTGGGAACATTGTGCCACCACTGCCTCAAATTCCAACTAGATGAGCCACTTTACCAGCCTTCTCATGAAAAGCCAAACTCGAAGGTCTGGCGCGGAGGCAGCCTACTTCTGGGTTTACTCATTCTCTTCATTAAACTTTTTAAAGTGGCATTGCACACATTAATAAATATATTAATGATTCACTTTCTAAAATACAAGTATACTTGTGTAGCGTGAGCACCAGCAAAGATGTAAGCCTGGCTTCATTATACTGTAGATGATATATAAAGCATCAACAACATGTGTAGGCAAGTATTGCTTTACTGCTGTAGTCAGAGGAATGAGGAGAGACAAGGTCTGAAGTCACTAGGTTTCATGGCCAGCTAAAGCGTCATGTCTCACATATTTAAAACAGCAGTGTTTGGACTTGTCTACTAATTGTTCTTGGAAGACTGCAAAGTCTGAGAAATTAGATGCTAATTCCAATAACATCTTGCTCTTATGTAGTGTTGATACTAGACATCTCAGCTCACTGGCCAAACAAAAAAAATCATATGATATGAACACTACAAAATGTTGTTATATTCAGAATAGTAATACAAATATTTTTTGCCAAAAAATTGAGATTTTCTAGAATATACGTATAACAAGGATGTACTCTGGCACAGTATTAGATACGGCAGTGGCTGTAAAAACATAGTGCAAAGCCTGAAATCAAGGCAACATTACAAATCAGGAAGGTTTGTCACGTCCAAACTGAATCCTGGCTCTAGGCGGTTCAGTAACCTGAGTGTTATGATGTGCAGTAACAGAAGTTTGGCTCCCTCTGTTGGTGTGTAAGAAGGCTTACGAACACCACACTTCCTGAGGGCATTATACTTCCCTCTGCTGGTAAGAGCTTTTACTTCTCAAACTGAATTTCTTTAGGACGTTATCCTTATCCGCTAGGTGCACCAGAGGGGGCTACTGTGGCTCAAGCCACCACCCCTTTGCGTTTTTTTTCCTGAGATGCCATAATACAAAAATAGTAAATATAATAATGCTAATTCAGCTGTTATTGTTAATGACACCACAACCTACATTTTAACTCAAGTTTGTTTTTTGGCTATTTTCATGTTGGCTTTGCAACTTGTTTACAGTATTACAAAGGCAACCTAAGCTGTTGGAATGTTTATTTTCCAGTAAAGCATATGTGACCTGTTCTTCCATTAGTCACACGGACTTAAAAACACCCCTTGAATGTTACACACAACTCAAAAGTGGGAATTGTTAGTTTTCAAATGATGCCAAACAGATTTCTTTTCATGGGTCATTACATTGCAATTACATTACAAGTGGGACATTTTGAGGAAAAGGCTTTTCAAAGGGTTTCTTAAAAGGTTAAGAGAACAATGCACAGGTTTTGAGTTTACCTTGAGTAATGCAGAGAACCTCGGCGTAGTACGTTCCGTTTTTCAGGAAAGTGGATTCTCGGTCCGGCATCTTATTGAGTTTAATCTCAGCGGTCACAGGGTCAATAGTCAGCCAGTTGTCTGGGTCAGAACCTTTAGCATACCTACAAAGTAGGGGCAGTGGTATTTGTCATTTGTGAACACGATACAATGAAAGGGATGCTTTGAAGACGGAATGGAGAGATGTGTGGATGGAGAAGGATAGAGTAGGTGCCTTTATGTGTTGCTCGCACTAACTATAACAAGGTGTGTGTGTGTGTGTGTCTGCTTGTGTGTGTAGAAGTGTTTGTGTAAGTATATATATATATATATATATATACTCAAATATGTATATGAATATATATACACAGTGCTGTGCATATGTTTTAGGCAGGGAATGCTGTTTTGATGGCAAAGGGTGGTTACACTAAATATTGATTGATACATATATCTTTTCACTCATTTTGTATTTTACTAATTGATAAAAAAAATAAACAATCAACGTTTATATTTTTCGAAAAGCAGTCTACTTTAAAACAATTTTGTCACACCTACATAAAACTTTTACTCACCGGACATTCTCTGCAGGTAACAGTGTGTCTCCGTTCAAAGCTGGGTACTTGGCAATGACCTTGTTGATGTCGACCATGCCTTTCTCTGATATAGGTATGGCCTTAACCTTGGGATCAAATCGAGGTCCCTCCGGCTTGTTCTTCACATTGATTTTTACAGGATAGGTTTTGGGGTATCCAGTGGGGACATGCCATCCTGAACTTTCTGTCCATGCTCCACCACTTCCTCCACCGCCACCGCCTCCAGCCCCACCTCCAGCCCCACCTCCAGCCCCACCTCCAGCCCCTCCTCCAGCCCCTCCTCCAGCCCCTCCTCCAGCCCCACCTCCAGCCCCACCTCCAGCCCCGGCTCCAGCCCCGGCTCCACCGCTTCCACCTATTCCGATAGTTACGACTCCCATTGGTGCATTCGGATCGAATGGTGGTGCCTTGTTCCGTAGAGCCAGCCCCAGGTCCAAGTCTTTCACTTTCTCATAATCTACAGCCTGGGACAAGCCAATAAGGTGCAGGTAAGAGACAGTTATGAATGAATTGTGTATGAGCAAGCAGCAGGGAAATTGTACACAGGCTCAACATGTGACAATGGCTTTACCTTGTCCAGCATGATGATAGCCTCGTTTGTCTTTTTGTCGGTTATGACGCTGAAGTACCCTGCCTCGTTGCCTTTGACTATGTCAATCCGGGACATCCAGTTGTCACTGCCCTCCAGGTCCAGGTCTTGTATCTGCAGCCTCATCACCTCTACACCTTCGGTGTTCTCCTCGATACTCCCCTCGTACTGCACAGCAAGACACACACAATCAGACAACCACATCCGAGGCGACCGGCATCACTCTTTAGGCGCAGGGAGTGAGTGGGAACGTACCGATTCTTTCGCCAGAGTAGGGGGGTTGTCGTTCACGTCGCTGATCAGGACTGTGCAAGTGCCCGTTGCGCTGTGTCCTCCTGGTTTTCCGTTGAGATCTTGACCACGCACCGTCAGGACATATTTGTCCACGTTCTAAAATACAAATTCCTACATCAAAAGGAGTCTGCTAGAGAAAAATAATATCTCCCAAAAATATCTCCAGTAAGGCTCATTCAAACCTAATTTTATCTATATAGATTATCTGGTTGACATTCAAACAGTACACAAAACAAATGTAAAAAACATGAAAAAATACATAAATATTAAAAAAAGGTGAAAAACAATTAATTATCTGAATTCTACATTTGTAGTTCTTAGGAATGTTTCTGAATCTACTTTGGACTAATCCCAAATTTAATTAATGTTGTTTTTCAATTCAATGATAGTGTGATAACGGTTTTCCTAATCTTTAGTTTAAAGTGAGCTGTCAGCTAGTCCCACTGTACCTCTCTGTCCAGCGTAGGCCTTTTCACAAAGATCACTCCGTCTGATCTCATATCAAACATAGCATCACCCGCTGGCTGCTGGTCCATCAGGGTATAGTGGATCTGGGAGTTCTCATTGCCTGGCTCATCGGCATCGGTCGCCACGACCCTCATCACAGTAGTGCCTAGCGATAAAGGGGCATAACATGTCATTTTGTTCCCGTTGTGCAGTCCTTGAGTTACAAGAAAGGCACTCAAAATTCCATGTATTATTAGTATTATTAGTACTTATTAGGATCCACATGTCCATCTCACTAGTCCACTCAAACTAAAAAACCTGGCTATGCAATATCTAGGTCCATTTCCACAGGGAGTTACAGAATTTGAATTGTTTAGGCCACGTCACCAAGATGAAGAAGCCCAAAGTAAGATTGTGATGGGCCAAAACTTGCCTACTGGGCTGAGCTCAAACACATTTCCCAGACTCATAGTATCAAACACAGGAGGGTTGTCGTTCTTATCCAAAACCTGGATTCGTAAATCAATGTTCTTCTCCGCCTCGCTGCCATTTTTGTATGTAGCAACACCAGATAGCTAGAGGAAAGACATCTCAGTTACATTCACCATCACTGCCATGGTAACCACCATAATATTTCCGAACGCCGCATATTATTTCCTTTAAATTCATTTAAAATGCTCTTAATATTGTAGCATTCTGATACACAGTCCACATCCTCTGGATGTGTGGGGACCCACTTACATTGTACTGGGCTATTTTCTCACGATCCAAAAGGCCAGTTATTTTAACAAAGCCAGTGTCAGCGTCCACCACAAAAAGATTGAAGGGGGCTTTATCCGCCCCTATGCCCTTCAAGGAGTAGTGCAAATTTCCAGTCCCTTCATCAAAATCTGATCGGATCTGAAACACACACACACACACATATAAGAGTTATGCCCACGTAAAGAAACACTCTTTCATGAATTCCTACTTATATCCAGTTCTAAGAGGGACTATAGCCTGCCTTTTACCTTGGCGATAAAGTCCCTCGTGGTGTAGTCAGTGTTTTCCTCTAGTTTCTGAGGGGGAATAATCCATTCTCTTTTCTGTCTCAGGAGGCCGGACCATAAACTAGTTTCCACTACAGTCACAAGGACCTGTTGGCAAAAGACAGAAAAGACAATTGTTTAAGAATTAACCCTCTTCAAAATAAGTTCTATAATAGTCTACTGCATGAGGGGAATATCAGCACGATAAACCAAGTATGCAACCTAAAACCTTTGATCTGATTGTTTTATAATAATATAAGTCTCTGATGTCCGCAAAGTCACAATAACAGGTAATTACTAAGACAGGATCAAATCAAATTGAACTAAGCTCATTAACAGTTTCTACTCATTTATAGAAACACCGCTTGCAGGTTAAGCTACAACATGATATTTAAGGCGTTCGAGGTGTAACGATTATAAACTGTTTTGAGGATTTTTATGCAAATAGAAATACAGTGGGAATTTCATAGTTTGGCATGGACATAATAATTTATCCTTAACGGCTCTCATCAGTCATTCTCCTATAAGAATGCAGGGGGGAGGGGGGTCGGTAACATTCATGTGAGCAACAAATATGACATATTGTGCATGAATGAACTTGAAATATGTTAAAATCGACTATTCCAGTGAGCCGTTTACATCAAATTATTTTCCAGTGAGCAGTTTAGATAGGGTGTACTCTTTTGTCCTTGGTTGCTACAATTCCATCTGCCTCTTGATACAAAAATCTTGATCTTGAAGAAAGTCAATACTGCTAAAATACACCAAATGTTTGTCATCTTTACTCACTCAATTAATTTTCCATAACTACAATAACACATCTGGAAGACCTTGGAATTGTTTAGCAAAGGCCAAGCTAATAGTCATAATCATGACTAACCGATGACAGCAAACCACAGAAGAAGTTGCCAAAACCTTTCATACCACCAGGAATATATTGCCGATATTTATTAAAAGAAAAATCTGTATTCGTTGTTGTAATTCTTAATACTTTGTTTGGTGTGCTTCTATAGTTAGTATAAATAAATAATAAATATAGAAATAAAATATAGAAATAATAAATAATTTGAAATACTTTAAAATTAAATGGCAACTGATATAATTATAACTGTAGTCCATGGTACTGTATAAAATGTTAATTGATCATTAAATTCTAAAGGGCAGAGCACCAATCCTTTAGAATGTTTCTCTTTACTGACTTGAAGTTATCTAAACCAGGCAGGTGTATAGTAAATCCAAACTGTGGTGAAACTGTCTTTGAACCCAGGAGTCATACATGTATATCAAAGACTGTAAGCAAGGCTTTGGGATTCCATTCTTTAAATGCACATCCACTTGACAATCAGATCAGGTACCCAATCACAATTTTTTGAATAAAATGTATATCATAAAAAGTAGTGTATATCTGTGGTTAAACTACTGGCAAATGGACCCTGTGAAGGACAGAGAACTAATTCGAATCCTTCCGGGGTGTCAGAACATGTAGGATATGCCACACAAACAGCTGTTTTCAGCTTAGAACAATCACTGGGATCTAACGGCTTCTTCCTGTGACGGCTTTTCACTTTAGCTATGGGTGACCATAAAAAACATGCTGGAGCTCAATTCCTGTGAATGATAGGGTTGCAACACAACTAATCCCTGCAACAATAGGATACCAATTTTATGTGAGTGAAAAAGACGCTTACCTAGAAATTTGACTCAGACATTGCTGAAAAGAAGAGCATTTATGTCCTCACAGACCTCTTTGATGACCACGCAAGCTATTCCGGTTAGTCATTCAATGCATTGACTGACAGATGGCTCCGTACTCGACTTGCTACCATTGTGCCCCGGTGGCCAGAGACCATACTCACCTTCATGACGCCAGAAATAGACTTAAGATAGATAGTACATTAGCCTGGTAACTTATTCTTGGGAAAATAGTTCATAAGGGTTGAGGTAATTAACCATTGTGTTGTATTGTATAATCTATGTTTAATAGGTCTACAACTCAACTAAACCCAGCTAGTTAGCCAGTCTCATATAATCGGAGTAGGCAATAGGAATAGGCAATAGGAGAATCCAATAAATTCCTCGGCTGAGCTGACAAAAAGCATGAACCAGCTTGTGGGCACGTGAGAACAAAAATATGAGGCAAGACAGGATTATTTAAGGCAAGGACAGCACAACATACATCTGTGGACTACAAAACAAAGTTGAGTATTCTTTCCGAGCCAATTCATTTAGCAAATCTCATCTGAGATTGTAGTGTAAATAATTCACTTTCAGGTTTTTCAGAAAGAAAGTCAGGATAGTCCTACATATTTACTTAAAAAATGTTAATTGTTAACAACCTGTTACGTCCTGCTTACAAGTCACCACAGTGGCTATCGACATGTGAAGACAGACGTGTTGTCATGACAGTCATGTATGTTAAGCATTGTTACCCCTTTAATTTCTAGTCAAGTCTATATTGCACTTCCCAACGACAATAAAAGGTTTTCACACCGTGTTGCCTGATATTTATTCATAATGTTTTTTCACAGCTCTTTATTTCGTTGCAGACATTGAAACATTTAGAAAACAACGGCGCCGGGGTGTGTGTGCCACTCACCCACACAATTAAGTTTTGACTTAAATGAAAGACGAAAGGACTAGTAAAAGTAAAAAAGTTACATTTAAATCAACACACTGTAACTCGTTCATCTGAAGACTCAATATAAACAATTCTATAATAACGTTTTGTTAGAGCGAAAATATGAATCCAACTATGTTTCCGGTTCCAAAAACAAATGAACGGTAGCCTACCGAAAACATTAACACATTTCTCTATCATACTTTTTTACTCAGTGGAATGCAATGTTTTACTCACCGTGAAAGCTAGTAGCACAAACACAGTGGCGGGCAAAGAAACCCGATTCATGACCAAAACGACCAATATCCAATACACCTGAACAAATTTCCGCGCTGTTCTAAGGTAATCCTTTCTGATATATGACTAGCGAGAGCACCTTCTGACAAGGGCAAGTCTGTTGTGAGACTATCACTGTCTGTAACAATACAAGGTGTCTGATGCCTGTGCCTGTATTTCTTCCGCTTAAAAAAACTTTCCTCCTGCTCCCACGCCCTTATCTCTTGGATGAAGGCGCATGTGTCTGTGTTTGTGTTTGTGGGTGTGTAGAGAAACACATAGGATCGTTTTTAACAAGGAACAACTAGAGTTGTTCAGGATTGTGGTAAAGTCACGTTATTATAATTTAAAATGGTGAAGTGGCTGTAAGCGTAATTAAAAATTATTTTTAATGAATGCCATAATTAGTACAGTTAGTTAGTACAGGTCTATACACCTTTCTACTCTGCAACACATGTGGAGATGGAGTATTTATTGTTCTCATGTTGTTAGAGCTAGTAGATTGCATATTGTTAAGTACCCCTAGGCATTCTGAAAGTGTCTTATGTTGGGAATCCAAGGGACTCTCAAATCATACAGCTCCTGGGTATAATCGAAAAAAAAAAAAAGTCCCTGTCAAACAATAAATGTATTTAGCTTAATCAATGAGTCTTTTTTATATCGTAGCTGCACAACAATTAGTAATTTTATATCCTTTATTTACAAAGATAGCCTGATTAGATTAACTGTTATTTTCCAAGAGAGAAATAACACCTAAAAACGTTAAACACCTGTCAGAAGATGTAGCCTATTACTGAATATAAACCTCACATAAAAACAGAAAAGTAGGCCTACAAGGTGAGACAAAAATGAAAAAAATATGATTAGAAACATCCACTTTCTGATGTGGTACAATTGTATTGTAACACAATTTTCAAATGATCAAAAGGAGATAGGTAGTTATTCTTCATTTGAATTACCCCTATCTAAATTCTCTTCTTCCTAGTCTCTGGATATATGGTATGTCTCAGACAAGCCTGTCTTAAAACCATAATATTGTTGAGATTGTAGTGTGAACTTTTCGTCTCTTACTGTCAAATGAAAGTAATGATTTATTTTCATTAAGAAAAACAATTGTCCTACCTAATCTTTTTGTTCAATATTTTCAAAAGGTTTGTGTTAGTATTAGCCTTAGAATTTGAAAAGGGGACATTTTCTCAATTTGGGTTCACTCCCAGACAGCCAATTCAGGTAAGTAATATGTTTTTATACGTACAGTATGTCACATATTTTCATCCAGTGAGAGCTTTTATATTACATCAAGTGTTGCAAAGATATTAAATTAATCTTATTTATCAATTAAATATAAGTAAGCCTAGTACACATGGGCAGCCAATAGATATAAATCCTACTGTAGAACTATTAGCATTACAATTACTATGTTTCAGTTTAGAACCAAATTTATTTTCTAAATGAATAATTTAGACGATAGAGCTGAAGATTTAGCTTTGAAAAATGCCTGTCTCTTTAACAGGTGGTGTTGCAGGGAGCGGTGTGGCCTGTAGGTACGGGCGTGGCTGTCTGGGAGTGCTAGATGATTCACCCTCCCTTCCTGCCTCAGGCTCATGGAAACTGTCAGCCTTACACAGGCAAGCGGGACAGGAATGAAAGGGTGTCAGAGGCCAAAAGTGTGTACTGTGTACAGGGTACGGAGACACTGGGTTACTTTGATAGTTATGGGGCAACTGTGCACCTACAGGTCAGCTATAAGATAGTATAGGTTGGCGGAGATTTCACCATTCGGAATCCCTTCCAAAACTGTATCATCGATGTTACGTATTACTTAAAACAAGCTAATATTTCTTTCTTTTTTTGTTATGTGGTGTGTGTGTGTGTGTGCGTGGTTTTTGTGCTGGCTTAAACTACTTGTACGTAATGGAGGAGAAAACCAGTTTGACAGGCAACTCCCTATGTCCAATATACTGATGAACATAGAGAGATCTACACACACACACACACCCCAATGGTACTTACTTAAATACACTGATACACTTACTGGCTCAAACATGTTCTGAAAGTTCCCTGTTAGGAGGGGTGGAGCACAGCGACACTGAAAACTATAATCTTTGTACACAGAAACATTACTGAATACAGGTTTTTGTCTGGATGGGTGTGGTATGGTACATCTGATTAAGCTTTCTCTGCTAGCTTCCCATAACCCTCCTGTAGCTCATCTGTACCGCCGTTAGAGGATGGTGTAAATAAAATACATCTATATGATGTGAACATTAATATATGGTTCATGTATCCACAAGTGTTTGTAGTATAGTAGTAGGAACAAAGCTTTGAGATCAATCATCGATTGAAACAAACAAAAAAAAGTTTTTGAGCGTGCCCGATGAGCTCTGTGCATCAGAAAAATAAAGGGAAGTAAACTTGTTTACAGTTTGAAGACACGACATTGATGTTTCATTGTGAGTTTCAGGCACATTCCATTCTCTCTTCCCAGCCCTTATTCACCTCCCCCTCCCTTTCTCAGCTCTGTTTGTAACTCAACCCTGTTGTCATGGTGAGCCTGTGTGCTAGAGTAACCTAACCTGAAGTTAAGTCTAGGGCAACCTTGTTTGCGGACACAAAGGCATGCTTGTGGTGACTTTTATCGATGGGGTTGTTCAGAAACTTCTGCTAACCTCATGTGTCAAGGAAGGGAATTAAACTGGGAACAAGTCTTAATTAGGTCTGTTTGGTTTATTTGGCGTCATGTTACTATCACGTTGCTAGTCAGCAGCCCATTCCAAAACGTTGAAGGGATAAAGCAGGTTATGATCATTTATGCCTAATTAGTATCACAAGTATATTACTCACCTTTTCACTCCGCTCTTAAATTAGGCACACCCTCTTAATTGAAGCATGACAAAGTAAAGTTCTGTGACTTGTCTTTCCTAAAAATTGACAGTCGCAAGTACACACTTGTGCAATACTACTCGTTTCTACTGTATTATGGCAGTTGGTTCTAGACGGAAATAAAAAGAACTTGATTTGCCCTGCCATTAAAAAATGGCCATAGGTGCAATTGTCCATATACCCAATTGAAAGCAAAAGAGAGAAACTGAAATCTGAGAAACCTCTAAAAAGATTTCGACCCTTCCATCACTGAATTTGTTTCACAGCTCTTTCTAAACTAAAGAAATGACACAAGTTGTGTGGTTTCCGCATCATCAGGAAAAAAAACACAAACCGAGTATCCCCACTAGAGGGGGTCTTAGGGGCGATCCACCTGCGTGAGCCATACTTCTCCTGAGGCGCTTTTGCTCACTCACCTCCTTCACGTGGCGGAGTGACATCTCTGTGCCTGGTCCCACGTTATGACAACCCTGTGGCAGGGATTGGTCAGGGTGTGTCACACGGCTCCCTGCCAAGCAGACGCTCCCTGATGAAGAGCACCCATGCGAAAATACACATGTCACACGTTGTGGGTAATAGCTGTTTGTACTTTTGACATCGCTTGGTATTGACCACAAATTTAATAACATTTGGCTCATGGCCCTTGCAGGCATGATTCAGATTGTGGAGGAAACTGCTGACTAGGCAATAGCCCAGGTTTCTCTGTTTCCCTCTTTGACGATTCAGTTTGGGCTGCTTTCCTTCTCGTTTCCTTTCATCTTCCTGTAATTTGACTCGATGGGAGGAGAGCCTGGCTTCAGGTTACAACAGGGTTGAGTGGGTGCAGGAGAGTGGGAAAGAGACAGACGAGTGAGGCCAAGGGTGAGAAAGGCTTGGGATAATGCTCACCTCATAACATCATGGTGCCACATTTCAATCCCCTGAGCTCCGCTTTGCGAATCCTGGGCCTGTTTTGGCAAATCTGTGTGTGTGTTTGTGTGTGGGAATGTGTGTGAATGTGTGTGCTTGTGATAGAGAAAGAGAAACCTGCTCCCATGCGAGTGTCTGCATGTGCATGAATCCTTCTGTTTTCAACTCGAAATTCTTTGCCACTAGCATTTTATTCCTGACATTATGTGTTTTATGTAATCATACCGTCATAAACACTCTCGCGCACACACACCACAGCTAAACACCATAAACAAATCCTCCTCCTCCATTGAAAACATGTCACAGCGACGGGTGTTATTTTGCTTGGCAGGCCTTAATCATCTGGTTATATGACGAGTTGCGGATAAAATATAACCCAGAAAGTGAACTCTTCAAGACAGACTGAACACTCCCTCTCTGTGTGTGTGGTGTGTTCTCAACAGAAGCCACATGGCAGACCATGTTGTGTTGGGGGTCAGAAAGTCGGGTGTACAGCAACTGTGCTCTTAAAAGGCACACACGCCCCCACAAAGAGATGTAATACAGTCCGTAGTCCCCAGTTTTCAGCTGAGCCCCGCAGCCACCACACCATGCATGGACACAGTGAGACGCTGACATAGACATAAGACACAGACACATCATTACCGACAGACATTCCTATAGTCTCAGCTAACGAGCAGGCTTGTTTCCTAGGAGAAGGAGCAAACTGACTACTATGGTAACAGAGCAGTTTTCAGCTCCTTTCACCACATATGACTGATTCATTTCAACAAAACATGTTTCTTCATGTTTCCTCTTCTTTCTTGCTGTCTATTGGGTCAAAGCCATATCAATTAATGCAAAGTTAGTGGGTAAGGAAATATCCATACACTGCTAGTACAGTGTCTCCTGTTTATATATATATATATATATATATATATAGTTAGTGTTTGGACTGTAAAAAGTGTGTGTGTGTGTGTGTGGTGGTGTTTGGGAGGGGGTTTCTAATAGTGCTTTCTGAAAAGTTAGGGGTCGTGTATGCTGTGCCCCCCCCCCCCCCCCCCGGAAATTACCGCCCAGCCTACAGGGCCAAAAACAGAGGTTGAATACTAGCGCGTTTGTGTTGTGCAGAAAATGCGGCCCACAAAATCTACTTTGTGCCCTGGTGTATGCAAAACTATACTTTTCTTTAAGTTTACCTCAGCTCAAACTATGCATTTGATGTCCTGGTTTTCTAAGACTGAACGTCCACATGGGAGTAAATATAGGAACCAAGATGAATTAATTACTGAGCGGGAAATGCTTTAAATGCAACTTAATACCTTTTATCCAAGTATTATGGTCCGGACTAAGACTTCAACGATGGTGCACGAGTCGTTAACAGACAGTTAACACTGTTTCTGCATACATCTTGCGAAACTTTCCCTGACACGCCCCCAGAACATCTCTATGCTCAGTTAAAGGTTTTGTTTTAACTAAGAATTTGTGTGCTTGTGTATACCATATTTTGTTGGGCAGCCTTAAATTAGACATAAGATTAGAGTTTATCTCATACAATCCTTCCAAGTGAAATAAAATAGTTTTCTGATACTTTAAGGTGCTGTATGTGGGTCATAGACAGGGTTGGATTTAGAAGTTAATCATATTTATTACATAGGCTTATGGGACATGTAGTTTTGTTGACTCCTACCTTCAACACAGGCTCTACGGAACACCACATAATTCAATTGGTAGAATTCAACTTTTGTTCTATCTTTTCGTTTTAACAATAGAGTAAACATTGAAGCACCGTGACGCAACTATATCTAAGCAGGTGCTGATGTTTCCCAAACAACTATTTGCAACAAGAATTCACTCGTCGAACCCGTCCGTAGTTCTTGCAGTAGTCTGTGGCAACGTATAGACCCACCCACTCTATTCACTGTGGACACTTCGCCCTCCTAAGCAACTGAAGCTATCACATTATGCACAGCAGCTTCGCTCTTCCTGCAATGCACATGTTTTTATAATAATCCGTAGGTATGGCTCCGGGCGTCATATTTTGTTTCATCCTGCTGGCTACGGTAAGTGATACTTTTGCTTTAAGACGAATTATATTTACAATTAAATGAATAAGTTCAAAGTTGACCACGAAAGTTTAGGAAACGAATCTATTGCTCCAATGTTGTCTAAACCATTTTGAAGGGGTGCATTTGGTTTGATAACATTAGGGCTGCTTAGTGCAAACTATGTGCCATCAATTTGAAATAAAACACGTTTTCGTTTATTTATTAGCCTAAATCGAAGTCTTAAGATTCCACTTCCAATGGGAGGACACTGTTGTTCACCACTCTCATAAAAAATCTGCAGAAGTTATTTTTTGAATATGAGTACAGAGTAAGTAAATAAAATGCATTATTTTTAGGGTCTCATTTTCTTTAGGAATATGTTACAGGAGCCATACCTCGATAAATGTAATTGTTTTGGGCCTAATACAATCATATTTCCAACTGCAGTTGCTACATATTTTCGTGGTTAATAATCAGCCAGTAACTACTACCTAAGGCTGTAACTTACAGATAACTATAGTTTTGAAAACGTTAGAATATCTGATAATATGCTATCTTTAGTTTTCAAAGCTGTGAAAGATTTAAACCAACTAATTACAACAAAATGAACAACAAAAACAAACGAATAAGTATTTTTGAGCTTGCATTTGGAAGCCTATAGCCATGTATTGTGCACCAATTGAAAAAAGGTTTTAGGACTATTACGTTTTACGATTAATAGAAGTATTCCCTGTTAATTATGAGGATCGTCTTTGGCTATCCTAACATATTGAAACTACACAAACTCAGTATTTATGTTTGTTTTTTATTTTATTTGATCAATTTCATTTAACCAATGCTACATTATAGAAGGTCTAATTACATAGCAATAGGATGCAATAGAATGAATGTGGATTCAATGAATGCTTGTCATTCAGATTATACTGTATCAAGGCCTGTGAATTGTTTTGTGTTTATAATACTGACAACATTTTTAATATCCCCACACACTGGGAAAAATATTACCTTCTATGGGCCTGACGTGAACTTTATAGCACACCATTTCTTCGTTCATTGTGGTAGTTTCTCCCAACACAAGCCATCACAAGAGTCTGTTTCATACTCATTGACCATCTGCAGCTGCTCAGCCTGGCAGATCTTTTCAAATCAACCCAAAAGAACACGGCATAATTGAAAACATTATAATCATACTTGTAGCATTTGACTAAAACCTCATTCATCATGTCACAGAACGTGGATCGGAATGAATGTCCAGTTGGATAGACATTTAAATAAAACCAAGTTCATTCTGGGTTGTGAGTAACCCTCTTTTTTCTCCACAGACTTTATCAAATCCTGTGACGTCGTGTGTACCACAATCCATCCAGGCTCGGGTTCCCGTCCGGGTGAATCCCGGTTATGTTGTCTTCCAAGGTACAGCAAACGATGAGCCTTACCGCTCGAACATGTTGCGTCGTGTGCGTCCCTGTGCAGCGTTAGACACAGACAACAGTGTAATGCTGTCATTCATAGGCACGTAGGAGTAATAAACACATGATGCAAAGTGCATGCGTTTTCTTTACATGCAAATGTGTTTGTCTGTTGTAGAAAAATGCCAGTTGCTGTAGAGCTTAGTATGATTTGACAGCATGGCTCACTCCTGGGATAAACTTTGATCTTTCTCAAGTGGCGTTTAAGCGATGTCCTCTGCATGCCCACCGTAACTTGACCCGTGTCTAAGGTAATGTGTGCATGCTATACCGGCCTGTAGTGACAGTGCATCCTGTGTGCTCGCCATGTGTGCTTGTCTCAACCAGTGCCATTGGACCATTGTGGAATGGGGAGACTGCGGCTGACCTCAAGTGACCCAGACTATTCGTTGCGGACAGATGGCACCATCGTTACTGTCAAGGTCACCACGGTGACAGAGACGGGAAAGTCATTCCGGGTGTGGGTGAGAGACAGAGAAGGACACCGCTGGAGAATGGATGTTAATTTAATCCCAGACCCAGTTGAGGTAAGGAACAGCACTGATACTGAGAGAAAGACTCACAGCCAGGTTGCAGATGGTTGAACAGGCAGAAGTACCTCAAAGAAGGAAATACATATGTTGTTAACTTTATACCCTTCATGACACTCAACATACCCAGTCCCTTCAGGTTCCACACTGACTCCCACCTCTAGGGATTCAACCATGTAGAGTACAATAATATTGAGGCAGCTTTCAGGCTCTTGACTGACATTGTCCCCAGGAGCATATGCAGGCCCGCCAGCGAATGCCCTTCCAGCTGCCTGCTCACAAAGCCCCAGGGGATGTGGCCCGCAAGCGCTCTAAACGGAGATGGAGCCCTCTCCCCTTTAGCATCATAGAGAATGAACTTCCTCCATTCCCCAGAGACATTGAGCTGGTGAGACCCAACACACACACACACACACACACACACACACACACACACACACACACACACACACACACACACACACCGACTGAAGTATAAGTTGATATTTCTGTTACTGTTATAGTACCCAAATTATTTAGTTTGTCTAACTAAAAATAACATTGTACATTGACTGATGTTATAGCTGTTAGACAGACCAGTCTACAAATGTGCTTTTATTTAAACAGTGACATCCTTATAATTTTTTACAGAAGTGTAATTTTTTAAACATCAAAGGTAAAGCCATGTCATTCTTCTCCTCTCTCCCCCTCTCCGCTCCGTCCTCTAGGTGGGCTCCGACTCCTCTGCCAATTACACGGTCTACTACACCATCGAAGGCCCCGGGGTCACTCTGCCCCCAGAGAACCTTTTCTCTGTGGACCGCTACACCGGCATGGTGCGGGTCCATTACGCCGTCGACCGCGAGCAGTACCCCCAGTTTGTGGTAGGTTACAGACAAGCTGCGTCAACATGTTGGAAAGGAAGTGTATTATCTTCTCCGACAGAGGATAGCACAGGCCACATTTGTTTTCCTGTGGGGTTATCGATGATTTTGTTCAACGTGCATGGAACTTGTGTGTGTGTGTGTGTGTGTGTGTGTGTGTGTAGTTTTCAGCTCGGGTGTTTGACAAGAAGACGGGGAAGGAGACTGATCGGCCGCTGGACATCACCGTGCTGGTGGAGGACGTCAACGACAACGCCCCGACCTTCTCTGGCCCACTGGAGTTCCATGTGGCAGAGCAGTCTAGTCCAGGTGTGTGCGTGCGTGCGTGCGTGCGTGCGTGCATGTGTGTTAAACATGGAGGGAATTCTTGTAGTGTTCCTCTGGAATGCCCCCCCCACACACACACACACACACATACACTGCCACGCCCTCTCTCCCTCCCCGTAGGCACTGAGGTGGGCATGGTGAGTGCTACCGACAGGGACCAGGCCGACACGCCCCACGCTCAGATCCATTTCTCCCTCCTGACGGCCTCCGAGCTGTTTGTCATCGATGCCGTGAGAGGGATGATCTCCACCAACACTGGCACCCTGGACAGAGAGGTGGGTCGCCCTTGCTCTGGGAGTAAAACCACCTCCCTTCCCCTCGCCACTAACCAGATCACCGACTCACTCTGTGCCCTTACAATGAAGCTGCGCTCAAAGCTCCCCCCTCCCCCAGTGCCATTTTGTTCATTGACCGTCAGGGCTGTTGGTTAACGAATGATGCTGCTCCTGTGTTTGTTGGGGGGATGACACTGTCTGTGTGCTCTGCATGATCAGGCGCAGCTCTCCGTCCCGGTGACAGTGGAGATCCGGGACATGAACGGAGCTAAGAACGGCCTCTTCAACACAGCCACCGCAACCGTTATTCTGGTGGACATCAACGACAACCCCCCCACCTTCAGTGAGGCCAGCGTATGTCACTTCCTGTTTTGACTTGAGAAAACACCGTGGCCAAACTACTGAATTGAGCAATGATATTGCATTGCCCACTGGCTAGTACTAGGCTTCAACGTTAGCATAGCATTTAGACATATTCCAGTAATATCCTAGAGTATGTCCTGTAAAATGGTCCCAGCCACAGAGCCAGCGTGTTGTGTTTGTAACCCCCCGTGACCCCACCAGCCCCGCCCCATACCTACCATTCAGTGAACATGCCCGGACTCCTGTAGAGGAAAGGGAGTTGTCAGGGGGAGCAGGTGTGTGTCTGTGGACACCCATGAATTTATTGAATACCTTTCAGCAGGCTGTTTTCTTATGGGGTCCCTTTAGATTAGTTCAGACCAAACAGGACCAACACATCCATCAGGACCTGCGTGTCTTAGAATAACACATAGACATGGGTAACATTACAGGCTATTGGACCAAGAAAACACTGTTTTCTTTTGTCAATGTTCTTGTTGACGCCACATGCATGTTTTAAAGAGATAGATGCCAATGAGGCTCCATACCCCTGTGGAACCAGAGAATGATAAGCTGCCAGTTAACGTTTAATAGCAAGTTTAATGGGGCCTAATAATATGTTTCCTCTTATGTAAGTGCAACATTTGCGAAACCTCCATAACAATGTCCCTTTGACAGTACAAGGCCACAATAGAGGAGAACCAAGCAGAGCTGCTGGTCCTGCGCATTCCTGTGGATGATAAGGACGAAGAGAAAACCAAGAACTGGAATGCCCTGTTTGTGATCACCCAAGGGAACGAGAATAGGAATTTCCGGATGGACACCGACCCCCTGACCAACGAAGGGCGGCTGTATGTCATCAAGGTGAGATGGGCCCAGAGAAGGCAACACAACACAAAGGCTAGGTGCAGAAACTCCACTACTGCTAGCAATGTGCAGTAGGGACCAACACATTGGTGTGCTGTGCATGGCACTTTGCTTTTATATGTGGTATCCTTTTTTTATACAGTTTATACAATAATATCTTACTTTACTCCCAACTAAATGAGATACATGTTTCCGTTATCAGAGGCCTACATGAGAAACCTCCAAAAATAATCCATGAAATTTATCCATAGATACATGCATACATAGAATAATCTGAAGGGAATCATATATTATTTTTCTATATAGCTAATTTGTGTTGTTTGCAATGATTAATCAAATATGTTCCATACACAGTAAATTCCACACAGCTTATCATTCCAACTGTGGATTGGATCAAAAAGTACTTTGATGGAACATTTAGGCATACTGTTAGCCCCCACAGAGACAATCCACCCGGAGAGGATAGCAATACGTACAGCAACACACTGACACAGATTAATGGTTACATGGCACCGCTCGTGTGTGTGTGTGGTGACGGGAGTTATTGAGAGACTTGAGAATCAGCTCCCTCGGGGAGAACTGTGGAATTTGCCTCAGTAAGCTTGTCTGTGTGTCTGTGTCTGTGTGTGTGGTCCTCACACAGGGGTGATAAGACGTGAGTGTTGTTATTATTAGACGGTGGCAGGGTGGCAGTAGCGCGTGTTAGGTGGCTGTTAGATGTGTCAGAGGATGGGCACTGCCACCTGACAGGGCCACTTAGGGCCCGGCACATGCACCGGAGACACTGCTGTCTACAATACTGTCACTCTTTTCTCCTTTGGGTTCTATGTCTCGTTCACTGTCTCCCCGTTTGCACAGCCTCTTGACTATGAGAAAGCCAAGGTGGTGACGGTGGTAGTGTCTGCCCAGAACGAGGCTCCTCTGGTGGGCACGACAGGCTTGTGGCACACTGTCCCTGTGGAGCTCAGCGTTGGGGACGTGGACGAGGGCCCCGAATTCAGCAGCCCCAACATGGTGATCCTGGTCAAAGAGAACAGGCCCATTGGATTCTCACTGGGCACCTACACAGCCTTTGACCCAGAGACCAAGAGCAGCAAGGGGATCAAGTATGGCCACAACGCTTACATCCGCTTACAAACACACACGCACGCACGCACACACGCACGCATGTGCACGCGCGCGCACGCACGCACGCACACACACACACACGCACACACACACACACACAAACTAATAAAGTTGGGCACATCATACAAGCTACAAATCTAGAAGTGTGAATGTAACGAGTGTGTGTTCTGCGTCTAGGTACTACAGTGTGTCTGACCCGGGCTCCTGGGTCAGTGTGGATGAGAACACGGGGCAGCTGAAGACAGCCGACACCATCGACCTGGAGTCTCCTCTGGTGTCCGACGCCATGTACCACATCATTATCAAGGCCGTGGACCCGAGTGAGTTTGACTCGAAACTCTGAGCTGAATCTATTAGATACTATTAAGCTAGGGATCTCTGAGCTCAGGCTAGCAAATCAATCGAGTGGAGTATTAGATGTGTTGGTCAGCATTTTCCTCTCCCCCTTGTCGTGCTGAGGAGAATGCACCGAGAACACGTTGAGCTGCCCAGGTGTGGACTACCTGTGGGACTGGCTTACAATATGCAAACACAAACAAATGAGGATTCACTCCCCTCCACTTCCCTCCCTGCTCTCTCCTCCCTCCTCCCTCCTCCCTCCTCCCTCCTCTCCTCTCTCCTCCCTCCTCCCACCTCTTCCTCCTCTTTAGTTGCAAATGCACAGGAACGAGCTTAGCTTGCGTTGCCGGTGGATTCGTTGTGGACCCGTTCCCGTCTCTCTCTCTCCCCCCCCGTGCAGGTGGTAAATCAGGGAACGGCACGGTGACGCTGGTGATCGAGGACCTGAACGACAACGTGCCCGTGATCCCGGAGGGGACGATGGTGCTGTGCGAGGTGGAGGACGGTGAGAGAGGCTCCGTCACCCTCCAGGCTGAAGACCCCGACCTCTCGCCTTACTCTGGCCCCTTCCACTTCTCACTGCCCGATGGGCACGATGGGAAATGGAGGCTGAGAGACATCAAAAGTAAGCAGATATAATAGGAATATACTGTATTTGTTGTTTTATGGTTAAACCCTGTGTGTTTCAATGAGTCAGGCAACACACAGTTAAAACAAAGAAAAATGAAAAATCATCAATGTCTAGGTATCTAGAATGTTTCCCTAATTAAGAAAAGGAAAATCCACCACTTTTAAAATGCTTTTTCAGCTGCTAAGAAACATTTCTCTGCGAGTGACTTTTTCAGCGCTTTGAGTAGTTCCTATGTAAACATATTAGTTTGCTTAATGTCCGGCCTAAGGTGAAAGAGAGATGTATTGATTGTATGAATGGCTGTCAAAATAATCCTGAGTGATTGATGTCTTAGTGGTGGAATGAGGGGGGCTGACTCAATACACTAACCCCCCCCTGCACTCCCCAAACCAGTTATCTGCACGCGCACACACACACACACACACACACACACACACACACAACACACACACACACACACACACACACATACGCACACACACACACACACACACTTACCAGCGGTTCTCAATTAGCCCAGGGTTCTGAAATTGCATTGTTCCAGGCCCCGCGCGTGTACCGCCTGCAGCCAGGCCTTCCCCGCCTTCGGGGACGAAATGTCAGCCCAAATGTCAGGAAACACAGGGCCAAATGTCCCCCTCCATTCAGAGGCCCTGCTAATCCACCCGTGGACTAGCTGCTGTGAGCGACCACAGGCTGTCAGAGAGCCAGGCCTCACTGCTCCGACCGCAGAGGCTCCACCGTGGGGAAGCTGGTGTGAAAGGAGGGTGCACACTCTGCCACGCTTGGAAACACAAATCTCCTACAAAACACACCCTGGCTACAAAGAGGCACACTCCCTAATGTTGGTATATGAGAGGCGAGAACAAGGACACGCCGTGCTACAACCGTGGGAACAACCAGTACAGGCAGCCGAGCCCGTTTTGAAAACACAGAGCGCCCTGCCCGCAATCTGTCACTGATCTCTAACTGGTCCTCCCCTTTACGGGTTACACTGCTCTCTCTCTCTCTCTCTCTCTCTCTCCCTCCCCTCCCCTCACCAGACAAGTCGGCGGTGTTGGAGCAGGCCGTGGACATGCCGCGGGGCCTGTACAGCGTGCCGGTGCGCGTGTCCGACCTGCAGGACAACGGGGGCGTCCGGGTGGTGGAGGTACGCGTGTGCCGCTGCCTGGGGGACCACTGTGTGGCGCAGCGCAGCTCCGTGGCGCTGGGGGTGTGGGCTCTGCTGGCCATGCTGCTGGCCCTGGCCCTGCTGCTGCTGCTCTGTGAGTGGGCCGTGTACACACACACAAGCACGCACACACACGCACGCGCACACACACACACACACACACACACACACACGTGCACGCACGCACACACATAGACACAGACACAAACATACAGACACACACACACACACACACACACACACACATAGACACACACTTACAGACAACGTGGGTCAGACCATTTTCCTTTTTGTGTAATACTGGCATGGTGTTGAAGTAATTGAAGTGGGGTCCTTGAAGCAATGGTGTGATCATGCATTTGGTTTCACGCTCGCATTACTCGGGACAGCTAACGTGCCATCTCTCCGTTGACAGGTATATTCTGCGTGTTCGCCTGGACCACCAAAGGGGACAAGATCCACTACATTGACGACTGCAGCGGGGGCATGCTGCTCACGTCCAACACGGAGGCTCCGGGCGAGGAAGTGGTGAGCTCCCCTTACCGTCTGCCGCTGTCGTGTTGCATGAGTGACTTGCTGCCTGTCAGAGGGCTCATTGTTCTGGGCCCGGTGCTCTCTCCCTCCGCCCCCTCTGGCAGAAATCGTCCGACCTGCTCATCGTGCCCTCCGGCGGCGTCGCCGTGGACGCGGGGGACGGCTCGGTGAAGGGGGCGGGGCTCGTGGAGCGGCTGGACGTCAACCTGTCGGGGGGCCTCCCCCTGCTCGGCCAGCCGGTCCGGTCCCAGGAGAGCCTCTACCAGACCAGCAGGCGGGAGTTCCTGACGGCACAGGGACAGAGCAGCAGCTTCTACACCTCCGGACAGTACGGGGGGGGGGGGGGGGGGGGGGGGGGGGGGGGGGGGGGGGGGGGGGGGGGGGGGGGGGGGGGGGGGGGGCGGCGCCACCTTCACCGACGCCGGCCCGCTGTACAAGCAGACGCAGCTGGCCGTGCACACCTGGAACACCAACGGCCTCTACCTGGAAAAAGTAAAGGCCACAGGCTAGACACGCTGTACCCACCAAGCACTGGTGTAGTTAGAGCCCTCACCATAGCTGCTGACTCCTGTGAACTCCTTGACTAACTAAAGACCTTTACTGTATTACATTTCTGGGATGCCGTTTTCATCCATAAGATTAAGTGTCATCAAACGTTCAATTTGCGCCTGTTTACCTTTTTTCTTCCCTTTGTCCCCTGCAGAAGTTGGAATATTTCGGTGGAGACTGCGAGGAACGCTACGCGGACGACCTCCTCCGGGCGTACGGCTACGAGGGCGAGGGGTCACCAGCGGGCTCGGTAGGCTGCTGCAGTGACCTCGGTGACCAGGACAACCTGGACTTCCTCGACTCGCTGGGGTCAAAGTTCAAAACACTGGCCCACATCTGCATGGAGAAAGAAGGTGAGGGGGCGGAGTGACGAGCGGGGCAAACGGATCGACAGAGGAGAACCAGGCCGGAGACAAGGAGCCGAGGGAGGACATGAAAGGAGAAACGAGAGCGAGGTGGAATCTGAGAGAACGTGTCGGGGGAGAGACAGCCATGTTGTCAGCCGCTCACACTACCAAAGGAGAGCGAGTGTGAAGAGAGACACCCTTCACAGGCCCCTCGTCCTTTGATGTGTATCGGCCGGTTCTCTCCCACAGGCAGGGTGCATGCAGTGCCCCCAGGTTCCCCACTAGAGGGCGTGTGCTGACTGTCGCCCGACTGGAGAAAGACTGCCACCCTTTACGTTCCAATGCTGAATGGACATAGTTTGTGAATTAATTAATTTTAGTAAAGGAGAATATGGTGCCATAATAATACGCTGATTTGCTGCTGATTTGCTGCTGATTTGCAAGCGTTCACGATCTTTGAATATGGAGGGAGAGAATGATTTTTTAATGATGTGCTTATACCCTTTAACACAAAGTATTTTTTACACTGAATTGTGTGTTCTAACCTTTGTTTTCGTGATATATAAGGTATACACACTGAAACCACAAGGTATTTTGAATAGCACAGAGGTACGGATGGTAGGCAGCTAGACAGCTGTACTGTATATTATCCAGATACGCTAGCATGAAGTTCTCTTACAGATTCTCCCACTCCAGTTGGAAAAGTAAGTATTCCAAGATCGAACAAATGGAGAATGCCATGTGCTAGTACTGTCAGTGTTGTAGGTTTACATTCACAAAGGTGAAGGAGTTTTTGTTTAGTTTTAGAATGTAATCTAAAGTATTATGTTTTGAAATCTATTAAAATGCTAATACTTTAACTTTATCTGTATTAATTGATATACTGTATATATATATATATATATTTATCCCTCCTCACATTTTCACAATGATATTCCCTCAGTAACATGCCAATACCTTGAAAACAATAGAAAAATGGTCATAGCTTCATAGCTCCTCTTGTTGACGCTAGGAGTACCAATGTGTTGACGCGTATCATCTTACGAGTTTGAAGTGAGAGGAACATGGGCTGAACGGAGATGTACGAGGGTCTCAGTGCTAAGGGGATGTGAGAGGATTCCCCCGGGGGGGTGGAGCGGCCTGCCATGTTGCCCTCTCCTACTCATCTGTGGCTTCAAGGGAAAGACGGGCGGGTGCTGCGCTCTGTCAGAGGACGTGCCTGAGAAACAGGGAGAACTGTGACGCCCTGCTGCAGCTGTCTTACGGACCCATCTTTAACTGACTGCCATTTTACTGGATGACCTTTCACGGAGTACTACCACGACTTTTAATAGCAGCTATGCTTCTAGCCTCTCCAAACCTTGTTGAAAAGTTCAACTGCCCGCGAGGAGAAACCTCTGGAGAAACGTGACAGTGTTTTAGTGTGTTCGTGTTTGGTTATTTGCATTGACAACCGATGGTGCGTGTTGTTTCACATAACAGGCAGTGTTTACCTGCAGGGCGAGAGTTGCTTCTCATACTGCAATTCCCTCTCACTGTAGACATACGAAGCTGCGCTGGCACCTTGTGGACCCCAGGCGGTACTGCATCACTTAAAACCGGGATCA
The DNA here is from genome assembly GCA_026901105.3 of Galaxias olidus. Classification (NCBI taxonomy): domain Eukaryota; kingdom Metazoa; phylum Chordata; class Actinopteri; order Galaxiiformes; family Galaxiidae; genus Galaxias; species Galaxias olidus. The sequence goes on along the minus strand of JAPMUY010005365.1, from coordinate 2,442 downwards.
AAACCCAGCCTAAGCCCTGGAGAACAATTACTGGGTGCTAATGGAGAGCACACGTAAAAGGTGATAGAAGCGGGGGATTGTCGGATTGTCTTTGTAGAATGGAAAAAACAAGCACTTCCCCATAACACAGCCATTACGTTTAGTGGATTATGCAGGGCCACCAACGTCCGCTCATAAAAGTTCCTCGCCTGAGAGTAGTGAACAAAGAAGCCTGCAAGGATTATCTGCTACCCTCCCCCCCCCTCCTCCCAAAGGGTCCAATTAGGAAGAATAAGAGTGCTCAAATACTTCTCTAAATTCATAAGAACGTGTTGGCATGCTCCTCGCTCAGAAAACGATGAGCCGGAAACCGTGGCCCCGAGCACTCATTTTCGGTTTGAAGTAGGCGGTGGCCAGGGGCTACAAACTGTGGAGTGCCCCACCCCATCCCCCCACCCCCCATACCCGCGCCCGCGGTGGGTGGTTGGCCAGGGGTGCATTTCTGGCGAGACGGCCGTCCCTCCTCGGGAAAAGCTGATTTATAAGGATTAGAACCTCCGGCCAATGAGCCGAGCGGGGACTCCCGTCTTATCCGCGCCCACACTCCACAGGGCCTTGCTCATCACGCAGAGGGATGTTTGTGCACGCAGGTGAGTGGACCGTGTGGGGCCCCCACGGACCGAGCCGGGGCCAATTAGACCCGGAGAAGGCGGGAGCGTATCCAAGCTGATTTAAAAGCACACTTTAATTGTTCATGAATTGTGCCGTTGGAGCTTGTTTCCTTTGTGTGTGTGTGTGTGTGTGTGTGTGTTTTTCAATTGAGAGATCATCTAAAGTGTTGTATCTGGGAGTGGGTTTGTTACTGTGAGGTTTTAGGGGGTGGGGGGCTGAGATTCACAGGGCAGCGTCGCTCGGTCGTACTGGGGCGTTGGCCGGATAGTAGGCCTGTGACAGGAGCCGTGTCCCTCCTCTCCCTCGGGTGTGGAATATAACAGGGAGGCTAGAGTAATGCCCCGCAGAGCTAGAATAGATGAGTGGGGAAAAGGGGTGGGGTGATAAAGTATCAGCGCTGGGTAAGTGAAGAGGGGAGGGGGGTGGGGGGGCACTGGGGGGCACTGGAGCCGGAGGGGGGTGGTCCATGCGGCCGGGTATGGCACACGGTGCAGTCAATATGACAGCATGACTGATTGACATGATAGACTGGCTATATTAGCGCCTCAGCTTCAGTGGCCTGGAGTTATAGCCCACCTGCCAGGAGCCGTTGGGTGTTAAATGGTTACACCAAGACTGTAAATCGCAAAGATGAATTGGCGGCAGATGTGTGTGTGTTTGTGTGTGTGTGTGTGTGTGTGTTTAAATTATGCATGTGTGCGTGCACTTGCATTTGTATGTGTCCTGTGTGTGTGCGTTTGCGTCGGACATGTGCGTTGTGTTTCTTTGAGCTGCAGAGATGTCTCGATTGTCAAGCGGGTAACTGCCTTCCTCAGCAAGATGCTGTCCTCACCCCTAAGTGAAGCGACGGGATTGGTTCATAAATTTAATTGAAGCTCCCCCCACTGTGGCTCCAGCGCTTATCAGTGAGACTCAGAGTCTGAGCTCTCTCCACAGGCGCCGCGCCCCTCTCCCTCTCTTTCTCTCTCTCTTTCTCTCCCCCCACAGGCTCTGCGCCTCTCTCTCTCTCTCTCTCTCTCTCTCTCTCTCTCTCTCTCTTTCTCTCTTTCTCTCTCTCTACACACCCTCCAAGGAGCCTTGCAGACGCCTCAGCCCCGCGTCTCCTCTCCTCCCCCCCTTGTACCGCCTCCGAGATAACCGTGTGTCTGGGTGTGGGCACGGCCTCGCAGATAAGATGGAGAGAATTGTATTTCTCTGTGCACCCTCATTGCAATTCTACAATCTTAATTCAATCACCATTATCCTGCTATGGAAGCCCTAAGTAATGAGTTGGATTAAGGACTGCAGCAGGAACCGGGCAGATGCTGAATGTGTGTGTGTGTGTGTGTGTGTGTGTGTGTGTGTGTGTGTGTGTCGGTGTGTCTGTTTGTGTGTCCAAGCGCTAGCATGCATGTGCGTGCCGGTGTGTGTGTGTGTGTGTGTGTGTGTGTGTGTGATGTATTAGTATATGCATTTGAGTGCGCTCTGCATAAGCTAAGCCTCTTGAAGTCTCTCTTTGAAGTCCCATAAGAGAAATGTCTTTAAATGTTCCGAAAGGGCGGGGTGAAATAACCATCATTAAAGGACTTTACCTCTGGGCTGCCGGGTGGTGTTGACATGCTCAGGGACTAGCACCGGGCCCTTATCTCTTTTCCCTTTCATGCCTTCACGTGTTGGTGTGAAAATGTAACTGCAGGCTGTTTCTAGAGCATGTAGCTTTGTTAAATCAACAAGACTCCAAACGCATCGCTACACAGCTTAATATTACAGCTGCTGCAGTAATAAAGCCAGACTTGCGTTCCCTCCAGGTGC